>CAKAOH010026345.1:9883-36438 GCA_916701665.1 Sebastiscus tertius | reverse complement strand
CACCAAAGTCACACAATAACACAAACAAACTAACTGTCTGAGGCAGCGGTAGACCAGCAACCTGCGTGTTCTGCAAGGTAAAATGACAGTTTTTTTCAATGGGGTCTGGTGGCTTTGGTGAGAGCACAGATGGATACAAACACTTCAGTTCCCCGTAAGAAACGGCTGTCTGACAGCAAGGTGGTGGTGAAATTATTCTAAATATAGCATTCACTTCAGCTAATATAAAATTTTTAAGGTGGGCCTTTCTTTTAGGTGGCTAAAATACGTTTTGCTGCCGGCCCCGTCCACAGCAATACATCGTTTTGGTTCAGTGCAATAACTCTTGTCTACTTCTCCAAATTGGGGGCGTGCTGACCATCACCTACTATAGCAAAGACACTGACTATGGAAAAGTACCTCATACAACCCCACTTCAAAACACCCGAACTATCCCTTTAACAGACATTTATTTAAATAAAAGTCTTTGAGATTATTACTGTAAGCGCTAGCAAAGGGTTAAATACTTTCCTGTGGTTGTCTCAAGTTTCCTGACTCTGTTTGTACTTCGTTACCGGTTTTAATTATGTAGTAAGAATTATCGATGGATACTGTTTGACCTACGCCTGCTGTTTAATCATTAACGCAGTTCAAACAGTGCTTAATTGCTTCTTTAACAAAAGACTAATCTCATCTGTACTCCTCCTGACCCACACCCAACCTCACTCGGTCACCAGGACGCTCCCTGACCTCCCTCCCCCTCTCATCTTCCTGCCGCCTCAGCCCTTTTTTACATAGCCATAGCTGCTCCCTTATAAACTCACACACCTGTCAAACCTCCTCACCTCCTTCCCCTCCGCTCCCTCACGGCTCTTCACCTGTAACCTCCTCTGTTCCCCTCCTCTAACTCCCTTGCCTCTCCCTCTCTCTCTCTCCGTCCCCAGCTGTCTCTGCGCGTGAAGGCCTTGAAGCGGCAGGTGGACGAGAGCGAGGGAGAGGTGGAGCGCTTGGAGGGAGTTCGCCGGAAGGTTCTCAGAGACCTGGAGGAGCAGCAGGAGCTCCAGGAGGCACTGCACGCCAAAGTCACAGCCCTAGAGACCGAAGTAAAGTAAGTTATTGTCACATGAAAATAATGCTGATTATTTACTGGTCCTCAAGCAATAGATGAAGACTTCCTTAACTTAACTCCGTGCGTCGTCTTTACACTAGATGGCACTCTGTAGTAACTAGCTGGACACATGCCTGTGTTCACTGAGCTGCAGCATGTGAAGGTAGAAGAAACTGAGTTTCTGTTGTTTGCTTTATCTCAGGCGGAAGTCACAGCACACACACCGTGCATCTCTGGGCCCCACTTTAAGCTCCGAGGATGAGGACGGTTTCTATGACGGCAACCTCACCTCCATCCTGAACGAAGGCCACCTGCAGACCTCCAACTGCTAGAGGAAGACAAATAAAAAGACCTATAAAAAGTTTTTTTTTCCTCCAGTAAGATTTGATCAGAGAGAGAGAGACTCAGGGGCATCAAGGACCCGCTTGTTGCGAAGAACTCGGTTGCCATGCACTACAAACTTGCCTTGCAGTTGTTCCTCGGTTTTATTTTTAGTACAGCAGTCCAACAGAGACAGGTTGTCAGGATAATTAGATTGCATTTTTTTGAGCCTTCAGCCGTGATTATGATTGCTTCACTGCTGTCATGTTTTATCTGTCTCGAGATCTTCTATCATTTCGAGGAGAAGAATTACAGTTACACTTCGAAACGCAAGGTTTTATTTCACGTACTGAATCTTTTCACAAAAGGCTGTTTGCTGTGTGTTGATTGTATTTACTGTGGTAGCGCATTACTGTGGCATGGTTTATATTCAGAGGTCACACTTGCAAATTCAAACCACTTTTAAACCAAAAAATACCTTTATAAGACATATTTTTTCTTATATCTGTGTTTGCTTGCGCATGATAAGTTACATCTGTCAGTGTTGTTAGCAGCTCATAGTGTTTCTTTGTGTATTAAAAGTGATATTATGTTTTTTTTTTACCTTTTGAATGTGACAATGACAGGCCATTTAAACTGAGCCTATATTTTTACACTGTATTAGCCGTTACTCAAGACAATCAAATTATACGTATAGTAGCACTCAGAGATGAATCCTCTCCCTATAAACTTTTCTACTTGCTGATGTGGTTTCATATAAGCTTGATTTATGTGCATGTTTTCACTCAAATGCCTTAAAAAGTAGCTTCATATCTTTTATTTTTCTGTTGTCTCCGCATGTGTTCTGTTTATATGCTGCTGCTGCTGTAATAGTTTTAATCCATAGGCTTGCCTGTACTTGTGTCACCTTTACATTCCTATTGAAACAATCATCAGCTGAGATTCGGAAGCGTTACACATTTCTCTCGGTTGCACCTGGCTGTGAATGTTGATTGTAATCTCCTAATGACATTTTCTGGTGTCATGTCACATGTCAATTTGTATCGGGGGAATTACACGCAACATTGCTATTAAGTGTAGAATATGTTTATTAAGCTGCTGGTTACAAATTTGACAGATATTTTAAGAACATTTTGAACCGTGTGTATAATAAAAAGAGATATATTGTATATTTTTTTCCTTGTTTTCTTGATTTTCTTGATTTCAGATCTCATAGTATTAATAGTATGCAATATACTTTTTAAAGTAGATCCACTCCTGGGGCGCCCCATTATTCAAATTTATATATCACAGTAATATTACGTTTACATTGAATGTCCGTCCCATTCTCATGAGCGTGGTATCTCAGGAATGTCTTCGGAAATTTCTTCAAATTTGGCACAACGATCCACTTGGACTCAAGGATAAACTAATTAGATTTTAGTGGTCAAAGGTCAAGGTCACTGTGACCTCACAGAACACATTTTTGGCCATAACTCAAGAATTCATATGCTAATTATGACAATTTCACACAAATGAAAAACAGGATAAAATGATGAAGTGATGACAGACATGGATGTAAACTGCAACTTGACAGGATGGCGGAGGCGTACAACTGCAAGGCGATAATTCTAGTTTGATTTCTAATCCAATAGGAATGGCAGCGGCATGAGCCATCACATGCCCTGGGTGCGGTCGTTGCATCAAACCCGCCTGCTTTGTGGATGCGTCTCTGATGGAGGTGTGTCAGTTAGCGGCAGGCTTGAACTCATGCCTTATTTCCCCTCTCAACCCCACTTCACTCAAACTTGCACTGTTGCACCACTTCCACCTTTGCGTGTCAAAACAGGGACAATCAACCAGACTAAAGATTTTCCACTTTAAATAACCCACCATACGAGTTTTCCTCATAATAACAAAGCCACAAGATAAATACTAAGTCTATACATCTATGACTGTAAGACTAAAACATGTCCTGCAGTCAAATCAGGCAGTTTATGAGCAGATTGATATGAAGTGCTAATCCATGGTTAGGTATTACGGTAAAAGCTGTTAAGGAAACAAGGTTTTAGGAAACTGGAACTTTGTAGTTACAACAGAAACCAGTTTAAAATACTAACAAACCTGAGGCAAGTTCACACGATACGGGGATACAGAGAATACAGAGAATACAAGATCAAGGCCGGCTTCTGTCCTGCTGTTCTGTCTATGCTGCAGCTTTCTTACCACTGCACTTCAGTCGCCTGATGGTTTACTGTCAAAGGGAATACATACATACATGCATACTGTATATACATACATACATACATTGTCAGGCGACGTGGCATTATGGTTTATATAGTATTATCTGGAGACAAATAAAACAAATATAATGTAATATTTAAACAAGATGAGCTGGTAAAACTGAATTCATACTGTGTATTTTACCTGTAAATACTGTAATTGTATTGTTACTTTCCTCTTATTGTATCACAGTATAACCCTGGTAGACCTTTTGGTCATTTGCTCATAATAGTTAGTTAGTATACTGAGCATTAGACTATCCAAATGACTGAAAACGCAGCTTCAAGCGGTCCTTGAATCACAAACTGACACAGATGTTAATATCTATCCAAGAGTGGGAATATGTTAAACTGGAGAGGATTATTATTTCATATGAGACAACTTGAGATTAAAAATTAGTGTTATGAAGATTTTGGTTCTACTAAATAAAATGTCCTGCCTCAGTATTCTTAGCTACTTGTCTCAGTAACAAGGCGGCTGCATGTTCTTTTAGCTCTGGCTGACTTCCCCCCTTAGAAACACACACAGTCTGTAATCCTTAACTGGTTTACTGTAATTACTGAAGGCATCAAGCTGTAATCATGACTCCACCTCATCCAATCTTCCTGTCTTTATCCTCAGCTCACCTTCTCTCCTCTGTCTTTTTACAGGGTTGGGACTTTCCTTTCCTTAAAATGTTTGTTCTGTTTCCTTTTCTAAAATACTATAATATTCAATAACACATCCGTGGATATATGCTTTCAATGTGATGCCTGTAAATTTCCATCTATCAGGGACACAAAGTGTCTAATTAGATCCACATGTGTATTTAAGTGCAGGCAATCAATGCTGGAGCTTTTCGGTATGCACATCATATAATTAGCTGCGTTGCTAGTGGTATGAACATACATGCATGATGCGTGAGAAAAGGAGATTTTACAACTTGGCTGATCAGGATTGTTCATGCTGTAGTGCTGAATTACATATGACGTTGTTGTCATGCTTCTCTACACCAGTTTTAACATGCACACTTAGATTGCGCCATTGCAGTATACAAAGGTGTCTACTGATCTAACAAAGGCCAAACAACTGATCTATAAAAGTAATGCATGTTTACTTTGTGCTGGGCTTTTCAAAACGAGCTGCCTTTTGAGTTTGTGTCATTCTTCCCAGTAGTCTATTTAACTCAATAGGTGCCTCACACAAAGCAGAGGTGCTATATTTACAGCAGGTTATTGAATTTCATTGATGTGTACAAAGTTAAATCCTTTGTTTGGGTGTCGCGGAAAACAAACAGCTCGTAGAATAATGGGCGTTGTGTCTGAAACCAAGATATAAAACATAATTACATGATGTCAAACAGCGGAAGAACGTAAAATGATAAAGTATGATTTAAACAGATTTGAGGATTAGAGTTTGTTCTTTCTTTCATTTCATTTTATGCCACACCTGCCTAAAACTATAAAGCAAGTAACAACAGGAAACAGTCTGTCGTCACTGAAGTTGAACCGACATGTTAGGAAGCATCTTTAGCAGCTTTTTATATGAATCTATGCTTATAACAGACTGATGGATCACTGTTGATTCAATCTGATAAATATAATCAACAAACTTTGTAAAAGTATTACATAATCCTCCTACCAAAACTCTATTTAGTGCACTACTTTTTTCTTACTAGTTTGATCCATTATTCAACAAAGATCACAATGTTCTCTCACTGTCACAGCAGCGTTGTCAAAAGCTGAAAGTAGGACGCTCTCTCTGGGCTGATGTGTCACACGTCATGCCACGAAAAAGTTTCAAGCCCTATGCCAACAGAGGTAAATGAGTTCAGCCATAAGGCCTAACAGGAAAAAATAAGCAAGTGTAAGTGGCAACAGAGCCACTGGACATGTGACCAGACTTTTATTGAACAGGACTACATCCTATTTGCAGGTCTGGCACAGAATTAGCTGCAGAGCATGAAGCAGATCACAGTTACTGCAGGTTCCTGACAGAGATGTTGCTGGAAAATTGGGAAGAGGTTGAACTAAATTTGATTTGAAACAAGGCAGATGAAGAGAGGCAGCATATGGGATCAATCTGGAAGAAGATCAGGCAGGTGACTGAGGACAAAATGCTGTTTTTCAGCAGCGCTCACACCAAATGTCTGCCGGACGGAGGCGTCATCCACTTCTCTGAGGTCAGACAGTTTATGTCTTGCGTGCATCAGTCATTACCATCCCTGTAGATCCCCAGGAAAAATATGAATGTTTGATTTGGATTCATTCACATTATGCTGTGCCTTTAATTTATAGTATATATGATTGCCGCTTGTGATGTATATGAAGCATTTTAGCTTTCATTCTAGTCAGCCATAAATGACCAATCTGTGTGGACCAAAAGATATGTTTCAATGTGAACTATTCTTGTCAAATTATGCAATACAACAACATCATAAACAATAAGATCAGATCAGTTAAGATAAAATACTATGATTATATTTAAAGGTGCAGTGTGTTCGATTTGGTTTCATCTAGTGGTCAGGTTGCAGATTGCTACCAACCGAAATTTATTCCGTGTGCCAAGCATGTAGGAGAACTACTAAATGCGAAAGGCTCTCTCTAGAGCCAGTGTTTGGTTTGTCCATTCTGGGCTACTGTAGAAACATGGCAGCCGGCTCCGTGATATAAACGGCTCATTCTATGATGACGAAAACACAACAGGAGGAGGATAAATAACGCTCCAAACTTACACTAAATTTTGGCAAAGAAAAACTGGCATGGCCATTTTCAAAGGGGTCCCTTGACCTCTGACCTCCAGATATGTGAATGTAAATGGGTTCTATGGGTACCCACGAGTCTCCCCTTTACAGACATGCCCACTTTATGATAATCACATGCAGTTTGGGGCAAGTGATAGTCAAGTCAGCACACTGACACACTGACAGCTGTTGTTGCCTGTTGGACTGCAGTTTGCCAAGTTATGATTTGAGCATATTTTTTTATGCTAAATGCAGTACCTGTGAGGGTTTCTGGACAATATTTGTCATTATTTTGTGTTGTTAATTGATTTCCAATAATAAATATATACATACATTTGCATTAAGCAGCATATTTTCCCACTCCCATGTTGATAAGAGTATTAAATACTTGACAAATCTCCCTTTAAGGTACATTTTGAACAGATAAAAAAATGTGCGATTAATTTGGGATTAATTGTGATTAGTCATGGACAATCATGCTATTAGTCCCGATTAAGTATTTTTAATCGATTGCCAATAGATCCCCCTAAATCAGGGGTCAGCAACCTGAGGCTCTGGAGCCACATGCGGCTCTTTAGCCCCTCTCCAGTGGCTCCCTGTGGATTTTTAAAAATGGAAATGAATAACTGTTTTTTTGTTTACATTTTCATTTTTATTTATCATTGTTGTAGATCTATGGTACAACGGTGCGACGGAGTATTAGGGCCACATTGATGAAAAAAAGAAAATCTGAGATTTCGAGAATAAAATCATAAGTTTAAGAGAAAAAAAGTCGTAGTGTTATAAAGTATTAATTTTACATGTTATTTTCTTTTTTCTTGTAAAGTTATGACTTTATTCCCGCAAAGTTAAGACTTTATTTTCGTAATATTACGACTTTTTTTCTTGTAATATTATGACTTTATTCTGGAAATCTCAGACTTTTTTTCCCCTCAACCTGGCCTTAATACTCCGTCGTACGTTTGCACTTTGGCCCTCACCGCATTATACTTATATTACTGTATATACTGTACTTAGACTATAAACTGTGTTACCTTCATCACAATGCTCAAATGTTTTATGGCTCCAGACAGATTTCCTTTTTTTTTTCTTTGCCTAAAATGGCTCTTTTGATAGTAAAGGTTGCTGACCCCTGCCCTAAATGTTACACGCTGTTCCTTTAATTGATCCCCAACAATGAAATGTAGCATTTCAGCAGCTCAATGAAAAGGTAGGAAGTGGATACAGTGAGAAGAAAACAAAATATGTGAAAGAAAAAAAAACAAGTAAATCCCAGCTATACAGTCAGCTACTTACCTGATTTATTACAAAGGCAGGTTTTGTCCTCCATATCTCACATCCTGATTTATCACGCAGTACCATCAGTACATTCCATCTAAATGAGGCGCAGGCATGTTGAAGAGCTGCAGGGTTCAGCTTTAGTACCTGGACAGAGAGACCGTGAACGCAACACAGCACTCTCTAGCTGCCTCTCTACTTCTTCACTCTCTCTGTTGAAGTCTGACTACAGTTGTTTGCGAGGAGGACGACATGTAAAGTTTGGCAGATAGGAAAGAAAAGAAACTTTCGACTAGTATAATTGTTTTTCTTCATTGTGTGATGTGTTGGATTCACTTTCCACTGAGAAGATGAGCTGCGGAGTGACGAGGACTGGGGGAAATGGAGAAGGGGACACCAAAACCAACGTGAGTGATGAATAAAAACTTAAAATGTTGAATTAATGAGACACAGTTGAATCCCTGTTAGGTTTAACTTAACTTAAATGTCTCTACGGTACTCAATAATTAACTTTATAATGACTTAATCCCACTTTATATTTCCTGTGGTGCCACTGGAGTTAACTTTATTATAAGCCACAGCCGTGGACTGTCCTATTTTACAGAATTGTTGTGCAAAAGTTCAGTTTCCCATTTGACCATATGAAAGTGAAACTGCACAGAAAAATAATATTTAAAAAAAATTAAATTTAAATTTAAAAATTATTAGGTCTTTATGTATAGCCAACATGAGACATTTGAAATAATATTATGTGATATGAAAATCAGAAATTGTCTTTTCACCAAACACATTATGTCTGAATACATTGTTGGGCGGGGGGAGTTGTTTTAGTTCACATATGAAAGCAAAATGTGCTTTTAATTCACATTTTATCTAAGAGTTTAAGTCATATTCAACACACCTGTGTTTCTTTTTTTTTGGCATTACAAAGGTTGGTGCTACATTTTACAGAATTTCTGTGCAAAAGTTCAGTTTCCCATTTAACCATTTGAAAGTGAAACTGCACAGAAAAATCAAATTTTTGAAAATTAAAATAATAATAAAAAATAGGTCCTTATGTATAGCCAACATGAGACATTTGAAATAATATTATGTTACATGAAAAGCAGAAATTCACTTTTCACCAAACACATTACGTCTGAATACATTGTTGGGGGGAAAAAGTAGTTTTTTTTTCACATATGAAAGCAAAATGTTCCTTTTTAAATCACATTTTTCCAAGAATTTAAGTCCTATTCAACACACCTGTGTTTCCTTTTTTGGCATTACAAAGGTTGGTGCAACATTTCAACACCACATAATATGTGAAGACACAACACAGCACACTGTGGGATGTGACATGTTGTTCTCAAATGTGTGTTGCCCCAAAGCACATTTTTATGACCATGGCAAGATGATGGTGGCAAACAGCCAAGTTTATCTTTTACTGTGTAGACAGAGAGGAACCTATAGTTTAAGCATGTCAATCTGATGGTATTAATTGTACACTGTGACATCATTTTAGTCTTGTAATGCATTGAAGATGTAGCTGAAATCAAATCAAATGACTGTGATTTAAAGAGCCTTATCCTCTGAAAAAGGAATTTTATACAAAACAAATACCTCTTGCATATTATCTATCATGAAATACTCCTGCAGATCAAATAGCAGGTGATTGCTGGAATACACTGCCACTTGTTGCACAAGTTGAACGTCACATATCATTAACTTTTCCCACAGAGTGACTGTATATGTGTCACTGTGTACATAGTGCTTTCACTGGAACTTTAACCTGCTTTTTCCCTTTTGAAGAATTATTGTGGAACCCGTGTGTAATGTGTATATATACAGAAGAGAAAAGCCAGTATACCGCAGTGTTTGCTCTTTCCCAGCATAACCTACTGTAACTAGTCATAAGAATGACTTGATATGTCCAAACAAGTAAAGTCTGAACGCCCTACTTTAAACGGTGTTAGAAGCAAATTAAATTATTATACCCTCCAGCCATGTTTTTATGGCTTCAAAATAATTGTAACTTTTTATGCCATGCTAGAACTTCATTAAGTTAATCATTTGTTGAGAAGACAATTGACCTGATGTTGACGGAGGATTCAATGCCAGGAGTTCCAGAGAACTCATTAAGGAAGTGCCAAGTCCTTGTTGGTTGAGTAGTTAAATAGAAATATCCTCCTTTAATTGGAACTCAGAGAATGTTTTTTCTCTGCGACTAATCTTATTTATGTATCTGACTCTGTGACATGTGATCCAGTTTGTGCAAAACCTGCTTTTGTTGCACGGTGTTGTTATCATTGTCATCACTAACGTCCTTGTAGATACCAAAGTGGCATGAATAAGACTTTTCAAATGAAACGTCAACATTACATACGTTTTTATCATGGCTAAAGTAATTCATCGGCCTAAACCATTGAGATAATACATGTTATGACCCGTCATAATGGCACATGTGCACCAGGATGGTAGCATGAATGAACAGATCCTTTGTTTATACAGATATCTGGCAGAAAGAGGAGAACAACGCAGTCATGCCTCGACTAAATCACATGTTGCAAAATGCATTTTTGGCTGCTTCCAGCTTTGATGGGCTCCAATTGTGATAAAACAAAAAAATGAATGACTAGAGTACGGTTTTCTGGCCTTTTCCCGGATTTACAGTTTGGAGGTGATAATTTTTCATCTATCGTTTACTGTAAGTCAAATGAACTTGACTTGATCAGTTTAACACGATGAATTCACTGGTTCTTTTCCGTGATCTCGCCGTAAACATCAGCTTTGACCTTTGTTTGCATCCAGTTCTTGCAAACCACTATTTCCACTGGTTAACCTATTTCATCCCACATTTAGGAGTTCTTTTTTGTCTTCCTGATCTTGACAAATGACATTCAAGTTAATGCGTGTTCTTCTGTCATGGCGTGAGAACATGGTGGGAAGAGCAACGATGCTCTAGGCAAAGATATTATTAAAATAGCTTAGCTGGATTGTTGTGGGTTTTTGTCAACTCTAGGGTATACTTACTTACACAGCCAGCTACATAAGAGAGATCCACTCTGAGCCTTTTGTGTGTGACACCGACATTGTTAAATGGCATGTTTACACTGCACACGTATCAACAAAAGGATACGCGACTATAAATATAAACAAATAGCGTGACAACTAGCAGGGTGTTTTGTACACACTTGCAGAAAAGAATGTCTGCTCTTTGTGTAAAGAAATATGCAAAACACAAAAGATACACTGTATGTGAGACAATAATGTCATACATTTAGAATATAATACACTAGTGAGGAAACTATTGGTCAATTCACAGACATTAATCAACAACAATTTTGTTTATCAATTAAAGCAGCAGTAGGTAGAATTGAAGAATATGATTTAAAAAAGTTATTTTAATAAAACACAATATATCTTGACAGTAGTGCATGAGACAGGTAATCTGAAAAAAATCATGTGCCTCTGTGTCCTCCGGTGCTCCTAACGCCATCTGCAAGATTTCACAGGCCGGAGGAAAACAACCAATCAGAGCTGATCTGGAGCCTTGCCGTCTCTGAGCAGCTGTCAGTCACTCACAAACTCTGATCAAATAGTCAAACTGATCAGCGCTGATCAAATATGAATCAATATTCTGTTACTGTAATGCCTATTTCTCTCCTCAAATGTTTTCAGAAACATCTTGTAGTGTACTGTTTAGCTGTAAAATGAGAAAGCGAAGAGAAACCTTGAGCTCTGTGAAATAATGATGAATGGTTTGGTCTATAAAATGTCAGAAATGTCTTGATACTCAGTTTACTATCATAATAGAATAGAAGATGGAACCAGAGAATTTTGGTATTTAAAAAAAATAAATTACTCAAATCATTTCTGTTGATCGATTAGTTGACCGATCGTTGCAGGTCTTGACAAATCAATGAGTGTGACTGATGCGAATGTCCCTATCTAGAGCCAGTGTTTGTCTGCTCTGGGCTACTGTAGAAACTTGGCGTCCGGCTCCGTGAAGAGGACCCGCTCCCTATGTAGATATAAACAGTTCATTATAAGGTAACAAAAACACAACGATTAGTATTTTCACATGATTATACACTAATGAAAACATACTTATTAATATTATATTCCATTTCTACCAAAAGATCCCCCATAATGTTACACACTGTTCCTTTAATTGATAATGAAATTACTTTTAGTTGCAGGCCTATAATACACTTAAAATGGTAATAAAAAAACAATACATTTAAGATAATTTCAACGATGTAAGTTTCTCGTATAAAGTTTCAGGTAGTTAGAGACACATTTGGACACACACACACACACACACACACAAGCGTGAACATATTTGGACCGTGGCATTTGACTTTTGTTTGCACAGTTCTGTTTACACTGCACACACTCATCGTGCCACTGACTGTTATATAAAGACGCTTCATTAATCTTTCTTATATAACTCGCACCACACATTCCTCAGAGTTCTGCTACCTACAACTGTCACCATGTAAACCAGATAAAGCCTTCATCCTGCAGTTTTATCTATTCCTCAGTTATTATCCTATGTTATATATTAGTATATATTTGCATACTTTTACTCTACGCCTAACAAGTACTAAGGTTTAATCTATAGTCACTTATTTACTCTGAATGATTGAGACTGTTTGATGAAGATAAAAACCTGGTTCCTGAACTCTGAATTGAAAAAAAATGGAATCTCAGTCTGATTATCACTCCATAAAGATGTCTTTCTGGTCATCTGTCATGCAGTTTAGATTCACCATCAACAAACATCTTTGTTCAGGACTGTTTATAATCAGAGAAATGTTCCCTCCAGTTCTTTCCATTGTGTATTTCAAATAGCAGTCCTGCAGGGGAGGCTAGCAACCATGTGCGTCCTTGGACTGGCACTGTAGCTCTCTGACTGGAGAACAATGTGGAGGAAAAAAAAAAAAGAGGTTGGGCAGCTGGCGGAGCCTCAACCTGCCATGTAAGGCAAGACGGCCGTGGCTTCCCACGCACTTAGTCACAAAGACACAGACAGTCTGGATCACAGCTGCCTGAACATCATCACGGGGAAGAGTCCGCGACAGCTCCATCTGCCCAGGTAGATATCAGAGTGATCCTATGTGTGATAAAGTGAAGGGTTTACATTTGGGTTCGTACGGCGTGAAATACCTGATGGTACTTGCGGTTGTAAGTTTTGTTCGCTTTTATGAATTGTTTATATGATTCATTTGGGCATGTCTTCATTGGAAACTTGTCATACTTGTCATAAAGGGCTAGATTCCCACACAGACTAAACCAGTCCAAAGAGATACTTCTACATATCATGTACAAAAAGAGGCAATAATTTACCTTTTATTGGATTATCATGATTTATTATGTCTCTTTTTGTATATGAAATGTTTTAAGTATAATTTAGTATTTAGTATATAGTATTTTAAGGATTTTTTTAAGTATTTTTTAAGTATTTTTTTAAGAATTTGTGAGTTCATCTTCATTATATTGTATTTGACACAATGCAAACATGGTGATTGAGTCTGGCAAGACAAAAAGCAACTTTAAAACTTTGTAGAATCACTTCCCATTTGACAGTTACTGTGGAAAAGTGACTCACTTTTGTTGTATTGGTGACACATAATGTGCGCATTTATCACAAGGGAAGAGTTTATAATTAACATGTTTGACGTGTGATGGTGGGGTCAGGACTTGCTGGTATCAACAACTTACCATGTTTTAAGTGTTTTGTGGCCTTTCTTATCATTCATAACGTGTGTGTGTGTGTGTGTGTGTGTGTGTGTGTGTGTGTGTGGTCGTGTTGCTCGGTAATAAAAGTGCTTTGTTTTGACTGCACTCAGAGATGGATGGGTTTCACACGTTGTTGTGATCTCTGTTGGCGCCTGGAATGTAGATACTGGTGGTGTTGGTGCAAAATAGTGATCTGTTATTCTGCTTTCTCAGCTTCTTAGAATGATTTATAGATTTAAAGCTGCGTCTGGTTGATACTTTACTCATTGTTGTTCTTCGGTATCAGTCAGCCTGTACAGCAGTGATGTCATCTCCAGATCAGTACACAACAGTCCTGGAGGAGTTTGTAGCTCGATAGCTGGGATTGGATGGTCCTGTATTGATTGTGGGAGGTTACTGACCGGTATGAGGACGCTCTTGTAGACCGGACATTGAGGTAAAGCAGTGATGTCACCTCCAAATCAGTAAACAAGAGGAGTCAAGATGGACAGATGCGTAACCGTCTGTTTTCATATTAGCTGCAGGTCTAACGCAGTATTTATGGATGATCTGATCTAGGGCTGTTGTGAAAATGACGATCAGTGTTTCCCAAAGCCCAAGATGACGTCCTCAAATGTCTCGTTTTGTCCACAACTCAAAGACATTCAGTTCACTGCCATAGAGGAGTAAAGAAACCAGAAAATACACATTTAAGAAGCTGGAATTAGAGAATATTGACTTTGTTTTTATTAATAAAAATACTCAAACTAATTAATTGATGATCAAAATAGTTGCCGATTCATTTAATAGTTGACAACTAATCGATAAATTGATTAATTGTTGCCGCTGTAACTGTAGATTTTTTCCCCTGAGTACCTTCTCTGCTCTACTCTACTTTAAAACACATTATTCTTACGCACTCTACTCTGAGCTACCCCATTATTTTATTATGCGTCTACTCGACTCAGTGTTGGAGTTGAAATAATTAGTCGATTACTTGATTAGTCAGTAAACAGAAACTGAATAGTCCTATTTTGATGAATGGATTAATTATTAGAAGTCATTTCTAGTAAAATAGCAAACATTACATACTGTAGTTCCAGCCTCTCAGTCGTGAGGAGTTGCTGCTTTTCTTTGTCTTCTTATGTGGTATTAAACTGAACATCTCTGGGTTTTGGACTGTTGGTTGGAAAAAAACAAGTTAGTAAATTATTATGAGCATTTTTCTCCATTTCTGGCATTCTACCAATGAAACCATTAATCAGTTAATCAAGAAAACTTTACTTTGAATTCCTAAATGGTACTCCAAAAACATGTGAAGTAGCTATAGCGCCGACAAAAGCAGGTCACTAGAGACAGAAAGCCGACTCTCCCTCAGGGCTCGCTGCGGCTGCTCAGCTAAAGAGCTGACCTGTGAAAAGATCCAGTGGAAGATTATTTACACAAAGGTTTATTTTAACGCTTCATTTGCACCTCTGCTTTGTTTTTCTTTGTGGATGGTTTCACAGCAGTAGATGTCAAATCAATTTGATGGCACTTTGGAGACACTTTTGCAGTGATCTGTTAAACAAGGCAAAAGCTGTTTTTGATCACCATACGTACTGTGTAATGAAAAACGGTTAGTGGCAGCACAGAACATGAATGTTAAAGTGGCAACCTTGAAGATTTTCTTTTAAATAAATGTCTGTTAAGTCACTATCTATTGCTGAAGGAGGCAAAACACTGGTGATTGAGCCCACTGATGAAAGTATTGTAATATTTATATATTTGCAGTGTGACAAACTGGGTGTCTGTGGTGACATTCCTGGAAAACCAGTGTTTTATTACAGTTTTTCTCCATTGAATACACACAAAAATGAATCTATGCGCACAATTCTGAAAACTTGAAGCTCATGCACATAGAAAGAATTTTTTTTATTCTATTTCTAAGCTCATGTGTCAACAACAAGACTCCAGATGCTAAACTCCGAGCACAGATAGAAATTCTAAGTCAACCAGGACTGACTGAAATCTTAAGGATTGACACTGTTAGATACTACGGACTCGTCGAAATTGGTTCATTGTTTTGCTCAAATGCAGTTTTTTCATAAATCACTGATTAACTGCAGTGCGTTAAACACATGAACGGTATGGATTATTTGCAGTGCCTACGTGTAAATAATAATATGCAGTTGTACTTTATATATTACTGTAGCAGTGCAAGAGGTTTCTTTGTGGTAAATTAATTTAGTGTTGCATAGTTTTCCCATTAGAAAGCTGGAGAATTTAAGTTTGTCTTTTGATCTTATCAAACTCATGACAATCTGATTAACGTAGATTTATAGTTCGGAGGGAGAATCAATCAACTGTAATGGAACAACAGCTGAACACCTCAATTAATGGCACTGATATCATCTCTAAAGTCATTTTCATTAGTTAGTGCATAGTTCCATTTACGCCCTGGAGGGTTGATTGTATTGTGAAATGAGCTTATTTTGTAAACATGACGCTCGTGTCATATAAGAGATGAAGTAAACCAAACTTAACCTCGCTGCCTTTGTTACTCATCTTAGAAAATCCCATAGAAATGCTAATAAAGCATTCCCTGAGCTGCATGGACAGGCCCAGTCGATTAGAACAAAGCGGTAAAAAAGTAATTTGAGGTTATATG
The DNA here is from genome assembly GCA_916701665.1 of Sebastiscus tertius. Taxonomy (NCBI): domain Eukaryota; kingdom Metazoa; phylum Chordata; class Actinopteri; order Perciformes; family Sebastidae; genus Sebastiscus; species Sebastiscus tertius. Next base: position 20,415 of record CAKAOH010026345.1, on the reverse strand, counting down.
GAAGTATAACCTGTTTAATTAGGAAAACACCCTCATATTCCTCATCGCATGCATTTTCTGACTGTTGTGTTTTTCTTGTCAATACATGAATGTAAGAGCGGTTACATCAAGACTTAACAGTTGCTCACATCGGACACGCCAGGACCACAAAAGTATGCAGTGATTCAATGTGTTAATTTCACCTTAGAACATGATCTCATGTACAGACCATTCGGCCTGTAATGACACCTAATAAGCACCTTTTTATAGGAGTGGTTCCCAATCAACCTTTCTTTCAGCCATAATCATTGGTTGGGATTGTTGTTATGGTGATGTGCAGTTGACCTCTGCTACATCTGTGGACTGTAACGTGAACAATCAAGGATTTTGAGGTAATAATAAGACTGAAATTTGCTGACACGTTTGATAATTAGCAGAGATTGCTTTGGTGTTCAGCACTCAGTGTCTGAACCACCACAACGATATGATCTTATAAGGGTAACATTGTAGTCTGCACATTCCCATATCTCTTTTGTTTGTCTCAAACATGCTGCTGTTGCTGTTTACCATGAGTTTTCCCAGGGACAGATGAAACTCCTCATAGGCATTCAGTACAGCACATGAAAAAGCATGAACTTGGCACAAGATTTGGCACTGTTAAGGATTCATTTACATACTGAGTACTAAAATCTACCTGGGATTTACTTAGTGTACTTTTATGAAAAAGTATAGTAGCCTATTCTCCAGGAGTCCTGATTTTGAAGCTGTGTGGATGTGCATCAGCCACATGCCTGAAATGAAAACGTTTCAATGGAGTGGGTTCAAAACGAACACAAAATAGCGTGTGGCGAGCTGCAGAACATTATGTCTGTGTACAGTAAGCACCTCCCAGGGCGTGTCCGTCCCACAATCCTCTCTGTGAAGCCCTCAAGCTGTCACTCCCTCAGATCACAGAATGAAATGTTGGCTCGCCTTTCACCGCCTCGACTCTGATGGTTTTTCAGGCGGCGCTGTCCTACACAAAGATCCGCCGTTGAAGCTAAAACCATTCAGCCTGCGTTTGACTTGCAAAGTAGAGAACTGGATGCTTACGTGAGTAAACAAATGCGTTAGCCACAGGTGATGTCCTGGTTCGCACCTCTTTGATCTTAAACTATACGTCACTGTATCTGTGTCGACATGACTGACATGACTTTGGTCGGCATGTTCACACACTCTAAAATCTGTTTTCCACCCGTTCACGTGACACAAGTTTGATTTAGGTGTCACAGTGTCACACACACAAAAACAAAAAAATGAAAGGGGACATATTATAACATATTTTGGGTTTCTACTAGAACATGTTTACGTGCTTTAATGTTCAAAAACACATTATTTTTCTCATACTGTCTGCCTGACTATACCTGTATTCACGCTCTGTCTGGAACGGCCCTCCTGGAAAAAGCCCAGTCTGCTCTGAAAAATACGGGCTACGTTCCAAATAGCATACTTTTTCTTTTTAATTTTAGTACGTACTGCATACTGACCCTTACAAACTACTTGATGTTGCATGCAGTTTACATACAAGTGGGACATACTGCTTCGTCATAACATTACGCCTTGAACTTTTACCCTGTTGCTCACATATCAGAGGATTGTAGGTCAGAATTGACAGAAGAGCATGCTGGCTTGCAGACTGCAAAATGCGGTGGAATGCAGAATGTATTGGGACTTACTAAATCTTTTACTGGCATACTAAATAGTATGGTAGTATGAGTATTGGACCACACAGGTTCGTGCACCTTTGCAAAGGTAGTTCTCAAGCTGTGGGCGATATAGGAAGGGGAGCCAAATCTGAACGGCTTGTTGAATCACATGTTTTCTGATCTAGTCAGCCCATAAATAACTCACTGGGCTGTCTTATTTCACAGTTTATGGGTTGGTAGGCACTCCAGATACTCAAATGTATGTGCACAAGCAAAGATTCAAAACACTGGAGCCGTGGTCCGTCTGCTCCTCCGGTGTGACTGATAGCAGTGCACGTTTTTACAATTTGAGGGTTACCTTCTAGACACGACAGCGTTAGCCTCTGGCCACCAGCAGTGGTTAGAATCACTTCACCGGCTGTGTGTCTCAAATACTTGCTGCCTTGATAACCCAGCTGCACACGGACCACAGAGAGATGTATCAAGGCTTTTCAGGTCTGGTAGAATCTAACATTAACGTTATCTCTGTTGTTCCAGTCCGTTAGCTTGCTTCCAAGGCTGTGTTTGTGTGCCAATTTGTTTCATATGTGGCAACGAGGTGTTGAAATGGGCAGCAGATGGGCTCACACCGGCCAAAACAAAAACAGACGTTCCGGACCAGAATGGAAATATCAAAGGAGAACATACTGGCGGTAGCATTGTTGTCAGAGAAGCCAGTATTTCAATTCAGCATGTTTCCTTAACCTCTGATGACATATCACGGTCATTTTATGATTTATTACAGTAAATATATTACATATTGGTCCTTTAATGCTCTATTTGATTACTTTTTCATCGTAACATTTGTCGTAGTCGACTCCGACACGATGTTATGAAGCATTTTGCTTATATTGAACAGAGATGATAAAAAAACAATAGACCTTTTCATTGCCATTGTGTTGCTAGGGCAACAGCTTTGGTCCAAGTTTACTTCCTGTCAGCTGCAATAACAAACATTGGAACAGGAAATACAAAAGGCCCATTTAGAATATTTATGTTGTCAAGTTTGAAAAGGTCAATAGTGTTGCCATTCTGCTCATGTTTTGCGATTTATCATGATCTGCAGGCCAGAGGCATCACATGATTCATTGTTAATTGCCTAATATCATCGAAAGCACATCAGACTGCAGTTATAAATTCAGGGCCTCTGTGCAGGGTGTTACTATTGTGCCAAGATGTCACACAGAGCTGTAACATTCACTCGCTGACTGGCACTTAATGTGTGTCCAGATGACTGCACTGCCGTGGTGTTACTTGGAAGACAGATACAGTGAAGGGCTTTTCCCAGGAAAGAAGGAGTGATTGATGGTCCTTGCTATCAAGTGTGAAAAAAAAATCTATAAGAGTTGCAAAACACATTGTTCTGGTTGGGATACTTTCTACATTCTCACAGTCAGGTTCACGTGTCACTAAATCATTTGCAAGTTATTATTGAATGCGGAATACAACAGAATGCAGTATGTAGAGAACATGTCAATGCCTCTTTATCATTCCTGCACTGTCACCACAGGCGTCATTCTCACAGGAGGCAATTAAAGGTGTGTATTGTGGCTTTATTAAGTGTACAGTTGGTAGGCTACACTGTGTGTGAGCTGCGTCGTTGTGCTGTTTGACAACACGTTTCTGCAGCTTACTGAGTGACAGATCAAACAAGGTGATATTAAAAGCTGTGACGTTACAGAGCAAGTACTTCTAGGGAGTGAATGTAAAATATTACGCAGGTGAAATTAATAAGTTGAAGAAGATTCCTGACGTAATATAGCGTGACTTAAGACTGGGGAACGACATCTGTTTCTCTTGCATTTTATGTACCACGCAAGAGTATCACCTGTGTGGGAAACCTTGTAAAAATACCTTTCTGGCTGAAAATAAAAAGCCACTCCTGGAAAAAACATCACACCAGTGTGACACCAGTTAGCTGTAAACACCACAGCTGCACCACAGCTGTATTACAGCTGTTCTCGCCCTCTGTTTTAGCCTATATTTTATCTTATATATATACTTTATATTAGGTTACCCCTTCAGCTTTTTTAAATAAGTTATCATGATAATAGTTATCGTAACTAAGTCGTCATAATAATAGTTCGGGTGTTTCTCTGAGGTTTCCTTCCAGGTATCATTTAAATCTATGGACTAAGAATTAAAAATTAAATCAACAAAGATATTAAGATAATTACAGTGCAATCGTCTACATTTAATTTGTGTTTCTTTTTGCTTTTGGCTATTGTGTCATTTGGTCTGATTGTTATCTAATTTACTCTGTAGCTGATGCCTATGCAAATGTTTAATTAAGGCCACTGATGATGATGATGATGATGATGATGGCACCCACAGCTGCACCACAAGTCTAAGAGTTTTTATAATGACTGATAATATCAACAGCTGATTACGTACACGCACACACACATGCATACATACTAACACATAACACCACATACACTAGAGGCTAGTATGAATCATAATTGAGGTTGGTGAGAAGATAACAGTCAACTGTGTTATATAACTCACCTGTACCTGGACTTTATCCTCCACCTGAAATGGAATTAGTTGGTCAAAGGGACAAATGGTTTGTTTTCTTTGCACAGTGAGAGAAAAAGCGCATACCTCCATTTACTTAAATGGGTGTTGTCAAGGAGGATTATGTTTAGTCAAAGCAACTATTTGCTTTGGGGGATGGTTGTATATTATATTATGTAAAAAAATATCTGGCAAAAAATGTCAGCTGAGTTTAAGATGATTTAATTTAATTTGTCAACTGTCATCTAATTTGTTTTTTTAATTAAGCTGCAAAATTGAGCAGCTCCCTATCCCGTTGTCTAATTATTCACTATCTATTATGTTCTTTGTTTGTCTCTGAAACTTAAAATCTGAGTCACTGCAGTGCTTTGTCTTACAGTTCAACAAATTTGTTTTGCGAGTTGAAAAGTTATGTGCTCTGTTAATGTGTACATCAGGCCATTTTCAACGGATGTTCTACGAGTAAGGGATAATATGCAGTGAGCCATTCATTGCTGTGAAATAAGCCCCGACAGGGCGATACCCGAAGGGATTTATTTCCCAACAATGACACGCTAGCTGTACATTATCCCGCTTATTACACGGCTACTTACTCAAGAAATCAATAATTTGACACAAAAATTGTCCGCCAGAGTTCAACATCAGAACTGCGTCCATAGCAACGGTCTGTTGTTCATAGCAACGGCAGCCAAGCCGTGTAATAACATGAAATTGATCAATACACTGGTTTATGATGTGAACTTTGACTAAATAGCTGAGATAAACATAGAACAACATGCACTTCCAGGGAAAGCCTACAGTCACTCTCATGTTATCAGGAATATATTATACGTCATTAAGTGCGCCCCATTAAAAACAGCTTATGATCAACAAATAAAAGAACTATAAAGATAGAAATGGAATAAACACACAATCCTGTGGGACGAACACAAGTCAGACCATCTGTTTTTTTCCAGAATAGCCAGTCTGTGTGTGCTGTTGTTGTTGCACAAACTATTTATTAATACTCTGTTATTAAGTGAGGTTGTCAAAGCATTTGTATGACAGCACATTCTCACATGATCTATTTTTATTTCTAAGGCAACAAAGTTGAATTGAGAGTGACTCAGCAGTCACGGTTGTTTTGAGTGGTGGTATTTGGCTCCTACTGGACCGGACTGGTTTCATTTTCTCCACTGAGTAGAGTAGAGTAGAGTGGAGTGGTGTGTTTGGTCACAACCACCAGACTTTCCCCCCCGAGGACTCAATGGAAATGTTTCCTCTGTGTCGGTTGCTAGGCTATGTGGTCAAACACAGCGTGGCATCCACGGAGGAACTTCAGTGTGGGGAAGTTTTATGGCAAAAAGTAGGCCTTTCTTTCTCTGCTCCACCCTCTTTCTCACTTATGTTTTTCCCCTCCTTTCTCCTCATTGGTTGTTTTTTTTTCTTTCAAAATCTCCACAGCTCCATTTAGTCATCTAGTTCCTCTTATGGCCTCTTCTTTCATTTCAGGTCCCATGCAGACGGCTTATTAGACTCTCGCTATCAGATCAGGATCAGACAGGCTGCACCTCAGAGTGGCCCACCAACAAGGTATAAAACCAAAGAGAAAAACAGTTTTGTCATGTTTTTTTACTGGATGAAAGTATAGGATGGGACATTTACTAAACTTTTCTTCTTTTTTTTTTTACTGAATATAGGAGAGCAGCATAGCAGTGGTGCTGCCTCAGAAACCAGAGGAGCAGGAAGAAGCGCTCATCACTCCCACGGAAGACAAAGTTGAAGTCATTAAGGTATGTGAGCTTTTTTGTGTGTTTGTATGCTTAAGCCAGTCCACCTTTTTAAGCTTATTTGAAGTTTTTGTGTGCTCACCTGCATAATCTAACTCGATGCTGTCATTCAGGTTTTCCTGGAAGCCCGTCCAGAGACAGAGGAGAGCGTCAGGATGCTGACGGACGAGGTGTCGCAGATTCAGGAGGTCAGTGTGTGTGACAGACAGAGCTGAGCGACGCCTTCCTTCAACCACATTTAGACTATGAGTCAACATTCTAGGCATAGCTCATGTAGCATTAGAGCGTGCGTGCTGCTGGGTTGAATAAGTTGAAGGGCGTTATAAGTTGAAGAGTTTCTGTATAAAACAATTATTGTTTTGTGTTTTTGTTTCTAGGTGAGGTACTGTCTGAAGACTCTGAGAGAGCAGATGGCAGCCAGGCAGAACACTAACAACAACAAGGTACACGCCCTCTGCAAAGATAATTGTTTGGTCAATGAACAGAAAATTAATTATAGCAATTATGATAATGGAATTATCTTTTGTTTAGCAAAATTGCTATATATGTTTTTGTTTATTTGTTAGTTTGGATCCTTATTATTTGCTACCAGGGTAGCAACTATTCTTCTTGGTCCACTTTGACGAGGTTGACGAGGTTTTACATGCTTCACCTGCCTCACAAGGAAATGTCTTCTCTTGTATCAGTAGAGACTTTGGTCAAAAGAGTGTACTGGAGCACACAGATTTAAGGCAACCAATTTTATTAGAGGACTAATGTGATGCACTTGGTGTTGAAATGTTGGTTGGTTGGTTGCCTTAAATCCGTGTGCTCCGGTATACTTTGGACCAAATCTCTGAAGTCTCTCCTGATAAAAGTGGTGGACATATTTTCTTCATTTGTTTGTTTTGTGTATATTTTGCTTGTGTTTATGCTTAAGCTGTTATTATTGACCTCGCTCAGCTACCATAAAACTAACTAAAGATTGTTTTCATATTTATTAATCTATATTAAAGGGACTAACATGTAATATATTTACTTTAATAAATCATAAAATGACCATGATGTCATCAGAGGTTAAGGAAACATGCTAAATTGAATATACTGGCTTCTCCGACAACAATGCTACAGCCAGTATGTTCTCCTTTGAAATTTCCATTCTGGTCCGGAACGTCTGTTTTTGTTTTGGATCTGTGTGATCCCGTCCGCTGCCCGTTTCAATACCCCGTTGCTACATATGAAACATTGATGAAATTGGCACACAAACAGCCTTCTGCAGCCATGGAGGCAAGCTAACGAACTGGATCAACAGAGATAACATTAATGTTAGATTCTACCAGATCTGAAAAGCGTCAGCACATCTCTCTGTGGTCCGTCTGCAGCTGGTTATCAAGGCAGCGAGTATTTGAGACACACAGCTGGTGAAGTGATTCTGACTACAGCTGTAAAATTCTCAACAAAGTTTGCTGATCTGACCCCCAAAGGGAGTCATGACGGTAAAAGCCTGGTCACCACAAGTCTTTCAATTTGATCATAGTACAACCAGGAGCCCTTGAATGGCATCAGCAACTCACTGATATATGGTGGAGCCAAATTGTGTAAGGCCTTATAAGTAATTGCAAGGATTTTAAATTAAGTTCTACATTTAGCAGGCAGTGAAACAAAGCCAGCACCGGGATAATACGGGGACGCTGTGGAGTCTTAGATAGTAATCATGTAGCAAAACTCTTAACTAATCATAGACGTGCTACAGCAAGCATGAATACGATGCATTAATATAGTAACTGTAGTGTTTCTCGATGTATGTGTATGTCTTTTCCTTCATCTGCTTGTGTTTTCTTAAGTTGCAGTGCAGTGATCTCTCTGGGCCACTCTAGTATTTGTCCATTTTATGAGTAAAAGGTGAAATAAAGCGCTAACGCCATGCTGCTCTCCTCTCCAGTATCCAGCCAATGGCTACAGAGTCAACGTGACCAGCAGCAAACCGGCTGTCACCAACGGCAACACCGTTCTCACCGAGTCAGACGCTCCGGTAAGCTGATCGCAATTCTCTTAACTAGCGTTCGCTGCGGCTTTTTATGATCTGATTATTCATCAGTTTAATATGAGTGCACCGCGGGGAATGGCAGAAACCAATTTCAGCTGAAACTAGTTTGAATGCATTCAAATTTCTATTTAAATGACACGGCATAACATTCATTATGGAAAAAATGTCTGGCCCTCCAGCTGTTTCGCACTCACGCTACCCAGCTGCCTGCTGCTCCGAAGAAAATGGTGCCAGACTTCTCTGAAGCCGATAACAAAGCTCACCACACACACAGCGAAGGGCTCCCTTACATTCTGACTAATAGCACGCACACAAACACACTGCCTACACACATACACACACACACACACAGTATTGTATTTCAGCACATCATCGACATTTCTTGTAACACAACACCATTATCTTCCATGGAAGTAGAGTCGGAGCAGGGAGGTTTCGTGGCCTTCTATACACAGTGACCTGTATGTGTAGTATGTAGGTAACCTCTGATCAATTTACACTGGCCTCCATTCTAAGTGGTGTCACATTATACAGCAATGCAAAGTCCATTTTTGTCTAAAGGACAGCAGCGACATAAAAGGTTATCTCTGCACAATTTAAAACACGTCCAGCCTCTTGTCTATATGCCTTTGTCACCACAGGGTGGGCCTTAAACACGTAGCCTATCAGCAGCCGCTCTTATCTGTTTGTTAGCTCCCGCCTTGCCCTCAGGTTCACGTAGTGTTGCCAGATTAAGCCTAATTGAGCCGTCCCTCTCTGTCTGCACTCTCAGGTCGGGGATAATCAGGAGGAGAGCGCGAAGCTCAGGGAGGCGACCAAGCGTCTGTACGCGCAGCTGAAGGAGATGGAGAAGAGGCACCAGGAGGAGAGGGAGAGACTGCAGGTCTGTCTCACTATAGACGAGTAGCATGACACCATTTCCTGTCGGCAGCTATGACTCACTCCTCAGCTGCCGTCTTGTTCCTTTAATCATCCTCATTATGTGTCAGTCTTTTCTCTGGAATTCATCCCTCATCCTGTGATCCCCCACTGTTTGCGTCTTTGCTCTGCAGCACATTCATCTGTCAGGTCATGTCGGGACACCGGCCACAGACTACAGGCTGGTCTCTCTCTCTAGTCTTGTTTCAAAACCTTCTTTATAGTTGGTGGCACCAGCACAATTATATTGAGACAACAGGGAGACAAATAGAACCATTTACATAGTTTCAATCCTAATTTTAGCCATCTTAGTCATCAGTAAATACATTTAGGTTGTGACTCAGACAAGATTAAGTAATTTGGACAACAACAAAAAAGAGACTACAGTTAACAATTTAATTTAATTATTAAAACTATTTAAATACTATTAAAACATTTAATAATTATTAAAACACAGAATGCTTTTTCTAAAAATGTAATTGAGACGTTCCTGAAGCAATTAGTTTAAAGAGGACTTATTATGCTTATTTTCAGGTGCATACTTGTTTTTTGGGTTTCTACTGGAACATGTTTATATGCTTTAATGTTAAAAAAACACTTTATTTTTCTCATACCAGCTGTGCTACAGCACCTCTTTTCCCCCTCTGTCTGAAACACTTTGTTTTGAGCACGTTACCAAGGCTGAGAGGTAGTCTACAATTTTGATAGAACGTAATAAAAAAATAAACATTTCTATTCTGCCCCTTACCTCGTAACATCTCTATGCTTTGCCAGAATGCATCCATAGATCGGCACAGCTCTTTTTGTCTCTTGAGAGACTCACATGTACTGTGTTGCTTCATGTCGTATGGGACACGGCTCATGTACTAGAAAGGAAGGTAGAGGTGTAAGTTGTCCTGTCCTAACAGGCGCAAAGAAACTAATATCAGTGAAGCCGTCTAATCAGAGTATGGGTGTGTAGGGAACTTTAAAGCCTCTGAACACCCCCCGGGGGTTTCAGTTAATCGGGCTCATTAGACATCTGCTCAGGTTGAAGGAGGGCCGGCGCTTTGATGGTAATTTATTAGGTCACAAATCTTCATCAATAACGAATGAGAAAGGTGTCATTTGTCTTGCCCTAATAGTTGCAACAAAGCTAAGAGGAGACTCAGAAAGATGTCACTCAATAAGTCTATACACACCCAAACAGTCCAGAGAAGAGGTCTAATCAGCCAGCCAGGGTCTTTTTTTGTAGATTTGACCATTATTCCTAATGGTTATAAAAAATATTGTACTCACAACGTTAATTGCTGGGATCTGGGAGAGCCACAAAGTTGCTATAAAAAGTCTCCGGAGCAGTCAGACAATCAGAGAGGTTTTAAACAAACCAAACTATCAGTTGTAAACATCCATTACAGTTTATAGGCTTTCCTGGTTGAACTTTTACTACTGTACTTACTGTTGTGCAAATAGGGATTATAAATAGTTTATTTCTCTTATTCCTCAAACTGAGGAAGATCTTGTGGATCAAAAGGCTAAATAAACTATTTATTTGGAGCCTAACAGTGTGCAGACCTCCTTTGTGGGCTGCAGTAAAGTATTTATTGTCTTGCACCTGGG
>CAKAOH010026344.1:0-10338 GCA_916701665.1 Sebastiscus tertius | reverse complement strand
CTCTCTCTCTCTCTGATCTACTGGATGCTCTCTCTCTCTCTCTCTGATCTACTGGATGCTCTCTCTGATCTACTGGATGCTCTCTCTGATCTACTGGATGCTCTCTCTCTCCTACTGGATGCTCTCTCTCTCTGATCTACTGGATGCTCTCTCTGATCTACTGGATGCTCTCTCTTATTATATTGTGATCCAGACAGATGGCTAACTTAACATCATGGCAGAAGCTAATCGCTGTCTGGCTCGAAAGAGTAGCAACACATGTTGATTTGGATGAACACCAGCAGCTAACGGCTATGAGAAAACAGCCCGGAGTGGAGCTGTGGAAGAGGATTACAGGTTGGGAAGATCAGAAAGGGAACCACGTACAGACATGGTTCAACACACAGTGCATCATCATGTCATCCAGACATCACACACACTTTCCCTGACGTACACGTCATCAATGCATTTACACGAAGAAGAGGAGCTGAATGTGCCCGCTGGGGTTGAGGAGAGATCAGCTAGCTAGCTGCTGTTGAACGTCAGGGAACCAGCAGCAGGCGAGCTACAGTACACACAACACACTGACAGGTAACCTGCTCCGTCTGGAGCTCACTGATCACTCCTAGCTACAGTACACCCAACACACTGACAGGTAACCTGCTCCGTCTGGAGCTCACTGACGTGGACCAGATGGGTATCAGTGCGGACCATGGATGTATACAGAGAACAGGTTCTTCCGCGTTCAAGCAACTTCCGACCAGCTCAAATCAGACACACAGCTAGCTGGTAAATGCTAACAACCTGCAACGACACTCGTAACGTTATTATGACAAACTAGGTCATCCAGGTGTCCAGCAGGTGAGACAGTAAGAGCCCAGGTAACAGAAGCAGCTCACTAACACATAATAAAGCGACTCACATTCTCGTCCTCCTTCCAGTCCATGTTGTTCTGAAGGAACGAAGAGAAAGTTCCTGTCGCTGCACGGACCACAATCAACACACAACTTCCGCTGGGGTTTTTCAAAATAAAAGTCACGAGAATACAGTTAAAGAAAAACAGATTTTTTTTATTCATTTTAGAAAATATAAGTACAATAAAAATATATACATACAAAATTGGTCATGCCATGGGTACATTAAAAAGGAGAAAGGAAAAAAAAACAAAATACAACAAAAATGAAAGTGAAAAAATATACATCTATATAGAGAAAAAGTGAAACACAATCAGAATAGATTGTCATCGGTCCATAAGACATTTATCAAACACAAAGTTCTGATCGCCTTCTTATTCTTAATGGGTTTTTTTTTTTTTTTATCGTGGCGCCGTATTGTCTCAGTTCTTGATAAACATGCTCAACATTAGGTCTGGAGTCCGACCATCTCTTCCTGTTTTCCCAAAAATATATACTGCACAAAGAATATATCTTTTTCCTTCTCATTACCTTGAAACCACATAAGAATGTCCTTTTCCTGAAATTTAATTGTTTTTCCAGTTTTCCTTCTTAAATAATGTTCAGCATCCACCCAGAATATTCTGGTATACATACATTGATAAAACAAATGGCATATTGTTTCTTCTTCTAATTCACAGAAAGTACAAGAATATTCAATATCAATTCTAAATCTCTCTAATGTTTTTTTGCTGGATATATGCGATATTATACAAATTGTACTTTGATGCTTTGGCAACATTGTTCTTGAAACTTTCATGCCAATAAAGCCCCTCCATGCTATATATATATATATATTTATATATTATTATGGCTTCCTTCTTATTTCAATTCTAAGCCATATTTCTTTCACCAAGAAAACGTGTCAACAGGGCATCTATTAAATAAAGTTGTGCTCATTCATGGGTTTACTCACGGTTAGATGTCCTTTCTGTCCATGGGTGCATATGATCGATTTGCAGCCTGTGTGTGTGTGTGCGTGCGTGTGTGTGTTAAACTACATAAACCAACCCAAACAACCCAAAACAGGATATGCCGCGGCAACCCAAAGTAAAGAAAAAAGATTATCTTAAACTTTGTCTTAGTGAAATGAACAAAACTATATTAAAGCCCGTTAAAAAACTATTTCGGCTCTTGGCGTCCTTAAACAGCTGCGCTCTCCACAGCTGATACTAAATCAGGATGACGGCATCAACTCGTGCCAAATTTATAAACAATTCAATGGCCACATGGGGCAAAAATACCAATTACTATCAACATAATGTATCTCTTGTAATAAGGAATTCAACTACTCCTTTCTTAATATTTGGCTCCTATATATATATATATATATATATATATGATGACTACACTACACAATATTATACTATAATATACTTTATTATATTTGATATTATATGTTATATTGCTGTAGTATACTATATTACTTAATCATATGATATAGTCGTCTGGTGTACAGTGTTTACACTAAACCTTGCTGACTTTGTTGCTACTAATCACTTCATACCACTGTCACTGTTGCCTTGTAATTAGGGTTCAGGGCCGCTGGAGTTCAGTTGACATTTTATTTTGAAAGCAAAGGCATTAAACAGGAAGTCTTCTTTGAGGTCATTTGTATTAGCCTGATGCATCTTGCTTCACTCTTTCTTCCTTCTTCCTGGAAATGCAACAGTAATGTTCATTGGGCTATTGTTTTACTCTCAGGCCTTTCTTGCTGCTGTTGCATTATTCAACAATAGAAATAAGTAAATAAGTATTTAATGCTTCAGTGTCCCAGTGGGAATACACAGAAAAATCTAAGTTTGCTTTGGTTGGAACAAACAACACATGCATATTATGTTATTATGAATTCATCAGAGACATGTTGGATTTTAAACAAACCAGTCTGTGAATAAAGGCTTTTCATAATAAATGTTCTCTGGGAAAACATGCTTTGGTGTCATAATTGAAAACCAATAGCAGTTTATGTTTGGAAAATCACAACTCTCTAATGTTTTTATGTTTGCAGCAGATCTCCTCTCAATCTGCTGTGTTGAATTTGAAACTCAGACATTAGAGTTATAATTACATTTTCCCAAAACATGTCATAGATTTCTGCAGTGTATTTTTTTATTGAAACAGACTCACCATGCAGCTGAGACCCATACTTGGACTCAAAGGATTGTTGGGAGGCAATAAATTACTGATGTTACTTAATAAGTAGACATTTAATCCAAACATCTACTTCACACAAGCTATTGGAGCGTACTAATCTGAGGTTGAAACACCAAGATGGAAGCATGAACAAGTTTTGGTTTCAGTATCAAGAATTGAAAATCGTAAAAAAACCCTCACAAAACTGTCAGTAGGGAAATAAGTCTTCAGTTGAGTGTGATATCAAATAAACAGAAAGGTGGGTTTATTCACTCATGGTGCAATCTTGAAATTCACTAACTGTCCAAAGAAACCTTTGATTTCAAATCAGAATCCTTTTGTAATATCGGACTCAGATGTCAAGATGGAGCTGTGTGTAAAAACATGAACAAATAAATGGAAAAGTCTGAATGAAGTCGAAGGCAACTAAAAAGCTTTAAAGATAATAAAATGAATAAAGAACTGACAGAAATGACTGACGGAAACTCAGGACAACAGTTTGAGCTTCAGTTTGGGGTCCAAGAAACTGACACTTTGAATGGAAATTTATATTGATTATAAATTGCTTCTGTACTATTCAGAGCTTTGGTTGATTGGTTATATATATGCAATTTAAAGTGGAAAACATCTTGTTTTCATAGACAAAAACATATTTTGTGCTACTATGTCTGCTTCTTCAACTCTGCTGAGCCCACTTCTTTACCTTTATAAATACATGTTGTGTGGACAAATGTCATTCAAACCTATTACTTTGCATTTTAGTCAAGTTACCAAACGTGCCTACTATGTCAGGCTGAATTTTGGGGAAATGTATATATAATGCTATAAAAAGTGCACAAAACAAGTATAAATATTTCTATTTGATGTAGTGGTGCAGTGATAATAACACGAAATCTTGGGTTATTTAAAGCTTCAGTAGGCAGTATATTTTTGGCATCATTGGGCAAAAATTCCATAATAACTTTTCAGCATATTATAATTCAAGTGTTCTGAGAGAAAACTAGACTGCTGCTCCTCCTCATGGCTCTGTTTTCAGACTTTAGAACATCTAGACTGTAACGGGAGACTTTGACCAATCACAGGAAATTTCAGAGAGAGCGTTCCTATTGGCTGTGCTACGGTCATGTGACCAGCAGACCTCAGATCAGCTCTGACTGCTTGTTTTCCTCCGGTCTGTGAAATCTTGTAGATGCCGGAGAATGACTTTTTTCAGATTACCTGTTTCATGTACTACTGTCACGATATAGTGACCGTTTTATAAAAATAACTTTTTTTAATCATGTTTGCTCCAATCTCGCCTACTTCAGCTTTAACTCAATATAGAATCATGTAGCGTGAATTAAATGTTGAAACACACTCCATGCAAGCAAAAATATTGAATCTTACAGTGGCACAGTGAATTTTATAGTCAAATATCTTATGTTCCTCTGTAATGTATGAACTTTAGAGAAAACTGTGATTGGCATCTGTTTTTCTCTGCTTCCACAGATGAGATCACATGGTAAGGAGAGGAGGTTTTAAACATGGTGGAGGTAAACATGGACCGAATAAAGCCTCAGAAATCCTGCAGCTGACTGCAGGTGACTGTCACCATGGAGCTGTTAGAACACAGACTATGACCTGTGGACTCCAACATTAACATGGAAACATCAAGTGAGACAATAGCATCCTATCTGCTTTACTAAACAGTATTTCCACCAACAGTTGACTTCCCTCTTGTTTGATACTCAAATTTTGACTCAGAAATGGTCACACTAATGAGTTTTGTTTCTTTATTTGGAGTTTTTTAAGCTTTCGGAGACCCCAATGCCCTGTGTTTGATTATGAATATGCCCTCTACATGCAAATTGTAAGATCAGGTAGAATCTGACTTCACATGGCAAGTAAGGAGACAAAATCATATCCTCAATTTTGTATTTTTATCGAGGAAGTCAACCATTTTAACATTTTTAAAAGCAGAGTCCCATTTTGCAGCTACATTACTGTACACCTAGATAGTGTCATACATACCAAATACTCTCTTTTATGAGGCTGAGATAAATGGTGTCACTGTTCAACTGAGAGCTAAAACCTAAACCATATTTGGTGTCTTATTTCACAATAATTTTAACACTTAATTATAATAATAATAATAATACAATAAATATATAATTCAATTCTTAAAAGATATACTCAAATATAACTCTTGTGTGTGTGTGATATAGTTTACTTCCCAAATAACCAAACTAATATGTAATTGAAGGAAACCAAAGACCTCAATCGGGTGTTGCACTTCCAGGTGAGGAGCAGTAGATGGCACCATCGTTCAATCCACCGGCAAAAGGACCACTGAAAGATCATTTTATATGTTGTGTTGTCAGTGCACAGGACATTTTAGACCATCTCTATACAGATGACATTATAGGTTAATTTAGTTATTATTCTGGGGTGTAACTAATAAATAGATTCTTCAGATTAGCTTGAGATAGATAATCCGTCACAGTAAACATCAAATCTGATTTAATTGTTGCATGGTGTTGCAGATTTTGTCTGCATTGAGTTAACACACAGTTTTAAGCCTCTAAAACTCAATTTCCGATTGAAACTAACACCTGGCTGAAAAGTAGAAATATACATCAAAACTACAACGGTAAACTCAGTAGTAAAGCATGGACAAACACTGGTATTATATAAAAGACACCTGTGCAAACAGGTGAAACATATTAGGGGTGTAACAATACATCAATGCAAAGTGAAAATATCAATATATCATCATCTTTAAAATACGCCTTTATTTTCAAATTCCCACTTTACATTTATTCTTTTTTATTAAAAAGAATAGATTGTAAATTGTATTTTAGCTGCTTTCGAAATCGCATCGTGGCAGACTTTGTGATAACAGCAAATATCGTATCATCGCCCAAAGAATCAATATATCGTATTGTGATGAAACTTATGATTTACACCCATAGAATGTATCCACGTCTTAGTGCGTGTGCCTCCTTTGCCAAGGACATTTATTCAGAATGTAACTACCATGGTTAAATGAATAAGTACTGTGAATAAATATACGTACTGTACCTTCTTATTTCACCATCCACATGACTAGTTCAACTACAGTGTGATCTGCCGGCCGCTGAGCTTCTCCACTGGAGCGATCGGGGGTTAAGGGCCTTGCTCAAGGGCACCTCAGCAGCAATAATCAAGGTGCTGCTCTTTCACTGTCCCCGGGCAGATTTTTCCTGCCGGCCGAGGGATCAAACTGGTAAGCTTTCGTTCACAAGTTTAAATGCTGACATAAACATTTACATCAGTTCTCAGTATGGAATACACTGGCTGAAACTAAACCAAACCTGTAATCACTGATCTCTGACAGGGAACATACATGTATGTATGCATGATTGTAATGTATGATGTTGTATTATGTATTTTTTTTCTTGAAAGCCTAACCAGAGACAAGGTCTGCACATTAGCTTTGGTCCTATACATTGCATCGGTTGCACTTTATTTAAATGTAACAATGCCTCCGTGTATTGTCCCTGTCAAATAAATAATAATTTGATCTTCTTTTTTTGAGGAAGACCAAACTAAAGAATCCAGAGTGTTACTGTGGGTGTATTGATAAATCAAACACAAAAATGAACATATATATGTAATGTGCATGACCTCGATAACACTTTCTTGGGAGTTTTTCCTTTCATATCAGAGGGCCTGTGCTTGTTGTAGCTCGATAACCTCCCTTGTTTCTGATAAAAACTGCACTTAGTTTTTAATTACGGCACACACTGATGCCAGAAAACAAATAGTTCATCTGCCAGGTGTTCCTTTTCATTGTTTTTTGTTTCATTTAATGGGACAAAAGTCAGATTTTGACACTTACAAAACATTTTCCTGTTGATCTGTGCCACTCTGATCATTCAAATTTGAGTTGAGTATTTTAAGGTTAAAAAACAGATTTATATGAATTTAATTTTCAACTAAAATACATGCAGCCTAGTCACCACCATCTTGAGTGCATGTGCCAAGCAGAAGTAATTGAGCTGTCAAGGAGGAAGTCATAACAGTGAAGAGGACTAAGGGTCGAGATGACTATCGTTGATGAGACGTGAGAGTAGAATCAAGATGAAAAGGAGTTACACCATTTCTCTGAAGGGAAAAGGAGGATTGTACATTGTCATCAACACATATACAGCCTTCATGTTTGGTATGTGTCTTCAACGAGTCACTGGAGTCGTTAAAAACAGAGCGATTAAGGAAGCAGGGCCGTCCAATGAAAACATGTAGAGGATGTGTGGTTCACAGCTGATAGAGCAGCAGAGGGGAGCTCTATGAGCGGACTTTGCTCCCATTAAAGCCTTTGTGGAATTTAACAATGCTGTCATAACTCCAATTTGGGATATCTGTACTGTTTTTGGCACGTTGTGAATAACATGTTGGCCTTTGAAACCCTTTAACAACTCATTAATGAATCCATTTGTTATTAAAGCTACCACTATCTTTAACTTTGTGTTGAGTCCCTTTAGAAAAGCTCTTATTTAGCTGTAGCAGGGTCTGACAGTCTACCCCCCTCAGTCCTGGTTCTGGTTCTCTGTTCCTTCCTTCCCTCCAGCAGGCCCAGTAAGCGGGCCTCCAGCAGCGTGGGTGTTGGCTCCCAGCGGGGCTGGAGGAGGAGCCGCCACTGCCGGGTGCGGAGCTCAGACTGCAGGATCTGGGTCTGTCCACAGCGGGCAGGTCGCTGCCAGGTATTCAGGGGTCATCTAGGCGGTTACCCACAAGTTGCGAAAGAGTGCGAAAATTCTCATGAAACTCGCTGTCCAACGACCTAAAGCACAGTCACACATGCACCAAACTAACATTCGCCTTCTGTTCACATGCATTCGCTTCTGGTTTCGCAGCAAATTCGCAGCTTTGCATTCGAGTGGAGGTCGACTTTGGTGTATACCTTCAGGTGAATATCAGGTCACTCACCTGCATTCGCACATGTGTGACAGTGCCATTATGTTTATCCCAACCTCAACCATCTTGACCAAGACTATGTTCTACAAGTTGTTCTAGAAAAGGAGACAGGTTGAATTCCTCATTTAACTTCGCTGAAGACCTGGCGTTTAATGTGAAAATCCATTCAACTTCAGGTTGAAGTGATGATCTTTCTAGATTACCACCTCTACTCTCTATACCAACATAGCTGAGTTAGAAAAGACTCTGAAAACGCAACACCCTGACAAAGCTGTGATGACTAGCTCTGTGTGTCTGCCGGTCGGTGCTGGGCAGGTATTGTGTGCCTGCTGCTGGGAAATAAGCTGCAAGGCTAAACTTTACAGGAAAAGTGCTGTAAAATAAAAACAATGAGATAAAAGAGGCTAAAAGGCTCCGTAGAACTGAGGGGAACAGCAGAATCATGTGATAATTCCCTGTGAGTTGGTCTCGAGTGACACCTGCCACATTACACAACATGATTTGATTCACTGTTAATATAAAAATACTGGAGACAAACCTCCCTGTTGTTTCCCCTTAATGACAAACATTTTAAGGTGTTTGCACTTTTTCTAGAAGGATCAGCGTTACTAGGGAACACACCGCATCCTGAACCTGATACCAAACTGTTTCATCGTAATGAGAATAAATAAAGCATTAATATGCTGAGCAACCTGCTGTGTTCACGCTGAGCTGTGCTCAGACTCTCCAGAGACGCTCGCAGATATGAAAGTGAGAAGACCCCAGCCGACGGAAGTTAATTATAGTAATAAAGTGTGTGGTGGCCGGTGGGACTGAACGTTGCATCTCTGTCTGTTGTGGCTGTTGGACTCTCTACTGGTTGCTTCATAAAACAAAGGAGGAGGAGGAGGACGAGTCCTAATGTGAGCCACTTATTTTCTTGTTTGAGAGCATGAGAATCAGAAAATCTTCATCTGGACCAGAACTATGCACTTCAGTTTCCTCGGGATGAGTCACTACAGTTTATCGTAAAATCCACTTCACAATAGGCGCAAAAAAGAGCTTTTGGTTGTAATTGGGGCTGTCAATCAATTAAAATATTGAATCGCAATTAATCGCAAATTAATCACACATTTTCAGTCTGTTCAAAATAAACCTTAAAAGGAGATTTGTCAAGTATTTAATCCTCTTATCAACATGGGAGTGGACAAATATGCTGCTTTATGCAAATGTATGTATATTCTTATTATTGTAAATCAATGAACAACACAAAACAATGACAGATATTGTCCAGAAACCCTCACAGGTACTGCATTTAGCATAAAACAATATGCTCCAATCATAACATGTCAAACTGCAGCCCAACAGGCAACAACAGCTGTCAGTGTGTCAGTGTGCTGACTTGACTATGACTTGCCCCAAACTGCATGTGATTATCATAAAGTGGGCATGTCTGTAAAGGGGAGACTCGTGGGTACCCATAGAACCCATTTACGTTCACTGATCTGGAGGTCAGAGGTCAAGGGACCCCTTTGAAAATGGCCAAAATTTAGCATAAGTTTGAAGCATTATTTAGCCTAGTATGGTCGCGACAAGCTAGTATGACATGGTTGGTACTAATGGATTCCTTCCTTTCTAGTTTCATATGATGCCAGTATCTTCACTTTAACTTTAAAGCTGAGCCCACTACAACCTAAAAATCGTTATCCTAAATAAGTTGTGTTAATGCGATAAAGAAATTAGCGTATTTATTTTTATTTGCGTTAACGCACTATTATCGCGTTAACTTTCACAGCCTGAGAGTAATAGAGGAGGGTAAGACAAAGAAATTGGTTTCAAAGGTAATTTCATGACAGACTAAACATGCATTGAACAGAATAGACAGATGATTAGTGTCTGACCACTTTAAGGGGATGTTTTCCTCTAAAGGGAGACATTCTGTAAGAATCAGAAATGTCTTGTTAACAGCGACTCCTGTGGCCGTTAAGTCAACTAAAGTCAGCGTTCTGTTGCTGGCGCTTGTGCTCGCTCTACATAGACATGAAGGAGCATCGCTCAACACAGTGAGGAGACACACGTCAGCTAAAAGCACAATATCACTCTATATTTCAGCTGCTTGGCAGTAATGTTAGCTGACCAGACCAAGGTCTCTCCATGAATCAATGCTGATCCTAGTGTTGGCTTTTCCTGCCTCAGCCTCCCGACCGCGGCCGGAGGGAACAGGGGAGACGCCGGAGTTTTGGTCGGAGACGATAACGTTTCTCTCTGCGGAGCCCCGTCACTTCACAAGACACGGGAAACCTCTGTTGGTCTGGAGGAGCTGCAGCAGTTATTTCTGACCAAACGTCCACTGAACATT
>CAKAOH010026340.1:4378-27665 GCA_916701665.1 Sebastiscus tertius | reverse complement strand
ATAGTATAGTATGTCAACATTTTTTTTTTTTAAAAAGTAATAGTATAGTATGTCAAAAAAAAAAAATCATAGTATAGTATGTCAACATTTTTTTTTAAAAAGTAATAGTATAGTATGTCAAAAAAAAGTCATAGTATTTTATGTAAAAGAAAAAGTCATAGTATAGTATGTCGAAAAAAGAAAAAAGTCATAGTATTTTATGTAAAAGGAAAAGTCATAGTATAGTATGTCGAAATTAACCCAGACAGTACCAAATAAAACCCAAATAGTTTGTGTATTTTAAATATCAAGTAATTTTTTATTAATTGATAAAAGTATCTGTGCAAAGTTCAGTTTTTACAATCAAAATAAAAAGACAAGTTCTTTCACACAAGACGATGATTGAAACATTGATGCACCACAGAACTTCTAGCTGGTATATTTCTGCACATTAAACACCAGGATCCAAGAGCCATTCAACCATTTATTGAGTGAAGATAATGGAGCATAATGATGATTTTTCTGTACAATAAACAAAATCAATATATAGTTGCCATGCTTACCACATTACAAATAATAAACAAAGAGGTACATAAATTATCTTATTAATGCATCAAATTCTTGAGGATGAAATCCTTTCAGGTTCTCCATCCGGATCCTAATTATAACAAACAAACAAAATTATACGACCACTTTTTTTCTGAAGTTAAACAGATTACTTACCGGGGTTTGACTTTCTCTCACAGGAAAAGTGGCCAATATCACACAGCTCCAGAACAACACCGTGATCTGTTAAGGAGTTGGATATATAAACATTAAATTAGGATTGATAGGAACAAGAACTCAAAGGATATAAACCATATGTCGTGTAAAACAAATCGTCAGAATCATTATGAACAAACTTACTGGTGTGGCAGCATGGTACTCAGACTGAGGACATGTCCAAACAATTCACTGCATGGTGGTGTGGCAGCATGGCAGCATGGTCTCAGACTGAGGATCTGAACAGGACACACCCAGCCTTTATATAACCTCCCCTTCTCCAGACTCCTCCCCTGCAGCATTAACAGGTGAATCTGCACCCACTACTAGCTGGGCTGCCTGAAGGTGAATGACAGAGTGAAATGACCCGGACGTATCTGAGTAGCAGCCGTGATGAGAGCTGGTTGAATCCTCTAAATGTTAAGGAAAAGATGCTTCAATGCTTCCTTTATTATCTCCTTTAGCAGAGGATACACTGGAGCATCCTTTATTTAAGGAAAGGAGACAATGCCGCCCCACTTTTAAAGCGACGCACCATTCTGCCGTTCATGAAAACAAACGATATGCTTATCGTGCATAATATTTTCATATTGTCATATACTAATTGGGATTCATGTTGATAAATATGAGTGACAAACATTTCATTTCACTTTATTTATGTCGAATAAGTAAAAAATAAGTAAAAAGCAAAAGAAGATTAATAAATGTAATGAACAGTAAACATACTATAGCGAACAAATAATAACAAATAACAAAAAAAGTGAAATAAACAAGTGCAATACTTCAATCAATGCAACATGTGCAATATAAAAAATAAAAATGAAAAAATGCCTGTGCACTATATATGTATATATATATATATATATATATATATATATATATATATGCTTCTATATTTACCATATACCAAGTATTTCCTTTATTATTGTACTGTATATTATTTGCATTTCCACCTTTTTTTATTCTATTACTGTAAATTTATTTTATTATTGTTTTGTTATTTCTTCTTCTTCTTCTTCTTCTTCTTCTTATTATTATTATTTAATATTATTTTTGCTACTTAACTTACTGTTTTACTGTTTTTCTTAATGGAGCTTCCCAGCAAAAAGTATTTCACACGATTGTACTTGTATAACCGGTGTGACAATAAACAACTTGAATCTTGAATCTTGAATAATAATAACATAAATAAATATTAAGTCCAAAAAGGAGTAGAAGAAATATACATTTAATGGTTCTACACCTTCTCCCTAACTCAAACCTGTAGGTTATTCCTTTTTTATTTCAATTCCAACCTTGGTAATGAAGTGATATTTTTCACCGGTCGTCCACGTTAGGTCAGATAATATTTATTATATGTTGAAGTAAAGCGCTCCAGCAGCAGAAAGACCGCGGGTGAAGCACGGGGACAAGCATGCACCTTTTGTAGTCCATCTAAGGAACATTGTAGTTTCACCACAGCAGACCTGCGTCAATAACACCTGCCATTTAGTATTATTTTGAATATACTGAATTAAAAAGATGTAGGTTTATCAAAATTAATATTTTTTCTATTACAAATAACAGCTAAAATTAGTAATATGTAGCCTATATGTCTTGCTAGCTGTCTGGTTTCTCAGAGTGCAGCTGTGCTTGTTTTTTCAGCTCTGTTTAGATGTCACTGCAGATCAGCAGCTTTCACAGAAATTATACATTTATGTGTTATAATCTTTCTTTTTTAGAATTAAACAGATGACAATAAGTCAGATGTTAGTCTGTGTCAACTTTGATTAAATATGTGGTTGCTGGGTTTTGGCTTCGTGGGGCTCATTTGTCCAGTTAACCGCGGTGAGAATGGGAATAGTCATCAGAAGAAATGTCCAAGATGGAGTTTATTTGCTTGATCACACTTTGACATCTTGCGGCTTCTTAGAAAATCTCCGTCCGCAGCACCTGCCTTCCACGCGGTCCATCTTCGTGATGTAGAGGAGAGGCTCGATGCTGCTGCTCAGATCCATGATGGAGAACACGCTGACGCTGATCTGGCAGCGGAACGCCACGAACGTGTAGTACGACGCGAAGGGCATGAGAGCCACGGGCGGCAGGTAGTTGGCCACGATGATGGCCAGGATGATCAGCACCATCCTGAAGGCCTTCTTCTTTACCGGGTGCATCTCCTCCTTTCCCGCCACAGAACGTCTGAGGACCCAGATGACGGAGATGTTGCAGAAGACCATGACCACGAAGGCAAAGAGGATGATGCCGCTGAAGATCTCATTGACGCTCATCATTCCCAGGGTGCTTTTAGTGAGGCCGTAAGCCAGGATGAGGCCCCAGACCACCACGGAAATGCCAATGCGGATCTTATTGTCTCGAGTACCAGTGAACAGTACTGGGTGGACCACGGCCGTGTAGCGGTCTAGGCAGATACACACCTGGAACAGCAGATCAGTGAAGGAAAATCACGCCACAGTACTTAAATGCATTTCCACGACTTTAGACATCGAACTTCCTGGCTGATTAAGATGGACCTTCTGAATGCTCACATGCAACAGGTTAAGTAAGATGTAGGTTCATAGAAGACCTGAATATGAAATCCAGCGTGGCAATTCTTATACTTTGGCCTTCGTTTAAAGGGACTATTTGTAACTTTCAGAAATGCTTGTTAACAGCGACACCTGTGGACGTTAAGTCAACGAAAGTCAGCGTCGGGCTCGCGCTTGCTCGCTCTAAATAGACATGAACGAGCATCGCTCAAAACAGTGAGGCGACACACGTCAGCTAAAACTACAATATCACTCTATATTTCACCTGCTTGGCTGTAATGTTAGCTGACCAGACGAAGGTCTCTCCACGAATCAATGCTGATCCTAGTGTTGGCTTTGAGGCTGAAGCAGGAAGAGAAACGTTATCACCTTCGACCGCAGCCAGAGAGAGACACCGGCACCCGGTCGGAGACAGTAACGTTTCTCTTCCTGCTTCAGCCCCGTCACTTCACAAGTCAAGGGAAACCTCTGTTGGTCTGGAGGAGCTGCAGCATTTATTTCTGCACAAACTAGATATTCTTAGAGCTAAACTAACTCTTCTGCAGTGTGGAGTGAGCGCGCATACACATCTAGAGGTGGAGCGAGACAGTGAGAACACGCGTGTGAAGGCAAGCAGGCAGCGGAGCAGAGACTTCAGCCACACGCGAGCGCGCATGTGTCCCGACCCGGTACATTTATACGCTTAAAAAGTTACAACAGTCCCTTTAAGGATGCAGAGATTTATCCCTGCTCAGTACAGTATTATATACAAACTCACCAGAAAGAGTGGCGCAGCGTCCTTGATCCCATACGCAAACCTCTGAAAGTACGAAATCCGACTGTCGCCCAGCAGCAGCCGGTTGACCATCTCTATGGGCGTCATTAGGCAGAAGTAGGCGTCCAAGATGGCCAGGTTGAAGATGAAGATGTCAGTGGTGCACGAGTCGCTTTTCTTTGTGGCGATCTGCCAGATGACCAGGACGTTACAGGGCGTCCCCACCGCCAGGTTGAACACCTTGACGCCAAAGTAGAAGATAAAGGCAAAAGGGGCCACGGCGCACACTGGGAACTCGTACCAAGGTGGAGTACCACGGGGGCCGCCGGGGGTGGTAGAGTTCACGCCGTACAGGTTGGTGACGGGGTTCAGGGTGGTGTTGAACATTGTGGGGAAGAAGTGCTGAGGGTGGAAGGAGAGGATGATATGAGAAAGAAAGGGTTAGTTATCCACATTTCATTCTTCTACATTTTGACCCCCGGGGGATATCTGTCATGTTTTAAAGTCTAAACTTTACAGTCAAAATCATAGCAACAATTAAGTCCTCACTAAAAACAAACTATTATTTATTCTACTCACGCATAAATGCTCCAAACAGAACAACTCACGAGGCTTATAAAGTACAACTAGACCACAATCTTACCTGAACAGAGTTCACAGTGTCCTTCAGTCCCAGTCTTCTTCACTTGCTGCAAAATCTTTTCTGCATTAGATCACTGGGGGCCACGACCTTATAAACACGCTCCACGGAGACTAATGCCATCGTTGGATTGGACCAGTCAGAGCGGCAATCCCGGCTATCTCAACCCAATGTGGTGTCCAACCCAAGCTGTGATTGGGTAGTAATGCAAAATAGAGCTGCTGAGACGTCTTCGGTGATTGGACGGTTTCGTTACGTACAAAGGGCCGTGTTTAGGTTGAGTTCGACGCGGTTGGCGTTATATCCTTGTAGAGTCAAAAATGCTGCAGGGGTAAATATTAATGGCTGTTTTCTAGTCTTTGAGTTATTCATGTGTGAAGGGGACTCTGTCTTTGCCTTCAGGGCTCCCTGAGTGTAAAACAACCTGCCTGAAGAAAGTACTGTTGTCGTCTGTACCGTCCTTTAAACTACCCTTCACCTCATATCCTCATATCCTCAGTTGTTGCAGTATAAAGACATCAATCCTATAGTTTCCCCAAGCCCCCGGCCTGTGAGTGCTCTTCAATTGTTCTCATTTATGGTTCATGTTTAAAGATTAATCTGATCCCAGGTCTGTTCCTGTGGGTCATTTCTATCTACAGCAGCACTGCAGCTGAACATTTGTTCTCTTCTTCTTACTGATGCAACTGTACACCGTTCAGTAAACAGGTGATGCAAGGTAAGCATAACTGAGAAATCTAATGCAAGGAGTTACTAATGTGCCCCGGACTGTGTTGAGTGTTGAGAAAAAAAACCCTGTTGGGAATAGAAGCTTGCAAAGTCACGACAAACACCCGCTTACATAAATACTGCTGTGTGTGTTTCATAACAGTTTTTCATTACACAACCCACCCAATAATACGCGTGAGGAGTCGTTCTCAGCCTGTAAAGACTGACTGTTGTAGTCTGAGTTTAAAAACACAGTCCCTGATGATGTTATTTGAGGTTATTTCAGATGGGGTTTGAGATGTTGAATTTATAACAGAAAGTCTTCCCGATCTATGCCATCAAGCTGCAATATTGGAAATAAAGGATTCAGAATTTTTGGAGTTTAACTAATACTCATAGTCAGGATATGTTGGATGTGGTCGCACTAGATTTCTAACAATGTGCATAGGTTTACACGCAAACACACGTATCATTAAGACAGTTATGTCAGGATATGTTACCAGTTATGTAAGAACTAGAGCTGTCAAAGTTAACGCGATAATAACTCGTCAACGCAAATTCATTCTAACGCCATTCATTTCTTTAACGCATCAACTTGCAATTTTTAGGTTGTAATGCTCAGTTTTAAAGCAAGAGTGAAGATACTGCTAAGGAATCCATTGGTACCAACCATGTCATACTAGCTTGTTGTGAAGAAGGTTAAATAACGCTTCAAACTTATGTTAAATTTTGGCGAGGAAAAACTGGCATGGCCATTTTCAAAGGGATCCCTTGACCTCTGACCTCAAGATATGTGAATGAAAACGGGTTCTATGAGTACCGACGAGTCTCCCCTTTACAGACATGCCCACCTGTGAGGGTTTCTGGACAATATTTGTCATTGTTTTGTGTTTTTAATTGATTTCCAATAATAAATATATACATACATTTGCATAAATCACCATATTTGTCCACCACACCATGTTGATAAGTCGCATTAATCGCATATTTTAATCGATTGACAGCCCTAATATATATATATATATATATATATATATAATTTTTCTCTGCATTTGTGATTTGTGATTACTGGTATCTGTGCGTTCAAATCAAGGCTAAGTTGTCTATCAATAGGTCACACTGTTTGTTAAACTAATAGGAAGGATGTTAAGACACAGCTTAAGAGTTGAGTTTGGTGACACGAGGGATGCCTCCCCATATGCAATATAAAACACACAACTATTTCCATCAATCCATCCACAAATAAATCCAACATGGAGTTAGTCGTGGTATATCAGCTGTCAGTTTTGACTGTGGGTATTCAAATGTAGGAAATTAATCTCCATGAAGTGCCTGGTTTCTGTCAGCAGGTCGTCTGTCTTCACACAACACTGATCTCCGCCTGGACCTCCTGGTGAAGAACACTGTGACTTCTAAGAGGTAAAGTGACTGTAAATGTTGCTATGAAATAACTGTAAATACCCAACGTGATGAAATTACCATCCTGTTGCTTAGTTTACAATTCATAACTTTACACTGGCGACATCATTCACAGGGATGTATGGCAGCTACTTGGTTACAAAATGAATTTATTTTTTTTTCTTTGTTGCATCACACCAATTATGCATGTATGACTTTACCAGAAGAATGAAAGGAGTGTTGTTTAGTGTAGGGCTATTCTTCATCTGACTGTTTGTTGCTTTACAGATGTATAACTTCTTACATAACTTCCATATTTAATGTATTTGTGCACAAAGTTACAGACACATCTACAGTGTTTGTGAAGGTTCTCAGTCATCTAGGTCATGGTATCCGAGTAAGAAGCTTCTTCACAGTTCAGAACTGAAGAAGCTTCTTGGATGAGAAGTGAAACGTCTTCAAGAATCTAAACTAAGTCCAGTTGCTGCTGATTTAACTCTCACTCGGACACATCTACAGTATAATGCGATCTGTCAACCAAACACAAGTCATGTGAAAACATGTAAAGAAAAAAATCAAACACAGTTGAAGTGTTTTGTTAATTTTTTCTCTGTTTAAAGGGACTGTTTGTAACTTTTTAAGCGTATAGATGTACCAGGTCGGTACACATGCGCGTTCGCATATGCGCGCTCGCGTGTGGCCGGAGCCTCGTCTCCTCTGCCTGCTTGCTGTCACTCAGACAGCGCACGCGTTCTCACGTTCTCGCTCTACCTCTAGACGTGAACGCGCGCTCGCTCCACGCTGCAGAAGAGTTAGTTTAGCTCTGAGAATATCTAGTGAATGTACAGTGGACGTTTGTGCAGAAATAAATGCTGCAGCTCCTCCAGACCAACAGAGGTGTCTCGTTACCGACCGGGTGCCGGTGTCTCCCTGTTCACTCCGGCTGCGGGCGGAGGGAGCCGAGTTTCTCGCTGCCTCAGCCTGCGTTGAGGCAGGAAAAGCCAACACCGTATCAGCATTGATTCATGGAGAGACCTCCGTCTGGTCAGCTAACATTACTGCCAAGCAGCTGAAATATAGAGTGATATTGTGCTTTTAGCTGACGAGTGTCGCCTCACTGTTTTGAGCGATGCTCGTTCATGTCTATTTAGAGCGAGCAAGCACGAGCCCGACGCTGACTTTCGTTGACTTCACGGCCACAGGTGTCGCTGTTAACAAGCATTTCTGAAAGTTACAAATAGTCCATTTAACGAAGCCACCATCTCTAGGTCCTACAACAGATCTGAGCAACATGAGGTGTTTTAAAAGACCTTGGTTCTTCCCAGATTTACAGGGTGCACTGAAAATTTAGTTTTTAGAGTTAATATTGATGGATGGCAGCGTCCTTGGTGTCAGAGAACTGTTCCCATCGGTGGGCTGAATAATTAGGTTCATGATGGTCAGAAAGAGTCAAGGCAACATAAAGAAAGTGGAGACTGTGTGAAGCTGGACTCCTCAGAAACAATACGCATGCTCAAAGATTATAAAAAACATTCTGTAGCGTATAACCACACGTTCACCAGCAGAAACTTTCCCAGAACTATGGAAACAGAACTGTCATAACAATAATGATGTGAACGTGTGCCATTTAAGTGAATTTGCATGAAGTTTACAAGCTGGACGGACTGTGCAAAAGAACACCTGGCGTAAGAGAAGTGTAATATGCAAATTAAAGAATAATGTTTGTGGAAACCGCATGCACAACTACAAATACGGATTCAAATATATTTATATTTATTTTTAAAAATATTATTTTATTTTTATATAATCTGTCTTTGGATGTGGATCCTATATTTATATTTAATCAAAAGGCAATACTATTTTACAATATACCCGTCCCTCCTTTTTTACTTATTCAAAGGTGCATCTGTTGTACTACCTGTCCAGCACCAAATGGCAGAAGACAAAGTTGGCATGGGTGGACATTAGAGCTGTCAAATTTAGCGCAAATTCGTTTTAACGTTACTAATTTCTTGAACGCATTAATGTAAACGATCTTTCAGAGATTTAACACTCGAGTGAAGATACCGGCATCATATGAAACTAGAAAATATAAGGAATTCAAAGGGGTCCCTTGACCTCTGACCTCCAGACATGTGAATGAAAATCGGTTCTCTGGGTACCCACGAGTCTCCCCTTTACAGACATGCCCACTTTATGATAATCACATGCAGTTTGGGGCAAGTCATAGTCAAGTCAGCACACTGACACACTGACAGCTGTTGTTGTCTGTTGGGCTGCAGTTTGCCATGTTATGATTGGAGCAGATTTTTTACGCTAAATGCAGTACCTGTGAGGGTTTCTGGACAATATCTGTCATTGTTTTGTGTCGTTAATTGATTTCCAATAATAAATATATACATATATTTGCATAAAGCAGCATACTGTCCACTCCCATGTTGATAAGAGGATTTAATACTAATACAAATCTCCCTTTAAGGTAAAAAGACGTGTGATTAATTGCCGATTAAGGCGCTATCTTGGGGTCTGTTATCCAGTTCTAATAATACATCCATGCCTTTGACCTTTGACCACCAAAATCTAATCAGTTCATCCTGGAGTCCAAATGGACGCTTGTGCCAAATTTGAAGAAATTCCCTCCTGAGATATCACGAGAATGGGTCGAGATGCCTCGGAGAGCTTTAAAGAGATAAATTGCATGTTGTCATTATGCTCTTTTCACAGATATTCAAGGTAGACAGACAGAAGCTCAACTCACCTCGGGGATGGAGAACAAAACCATCAATCAGAACAGCACCGTCGCTCTTCTTGTCTGGATGTATCTGCCCACTGTGGTCACAGTGCCACTGGCAGTACCGGCCAATGCTCTGGTCATACGCCTCCTCATAGGCAAACCTGGCATCTGCTCCACCTCAGAGATCTTCATACTCAACCTGGCACTATTCGACATGCTGTTCTGCTTCACGAACCTCGCCGAGTACCTCTTGTTCCTGGGCAAGCAAACAATGGAGGCTGCTTCCTTCTGGGCTTGGGGTTTAAATCAAGCGGGAGGGCCGATGTTGCTCTGCCTGTTGGCTTTAGACAGCTACGTTGCCGTCTGCCAACCGCTGGTCTTCCTCCGGCTCAAGGATCCTAAACTGCGACTGTCGTTGTGCTTCGCGGTGAGCGTCATAACTGTTCTCTCTGGCAGCATAGTGAAGGTAGCCTCAAGGTACATGTGGTATCTGATTATCGTGGTCCTGAGCAGTGCCGTTGTGACCATATCAACCTGCAACATCCTGATTCTCATGTCCCTCTGCCAATCAGGGCCCGGCAGGAAGGAGGTGCATCCTGTGAAAAAGCGAGCATTTAAAACAGTGCTGACTATGTTGGTGCTGGTCAACGCCCACTACCTCCCCCCACTCTGCGAGTTCCTGGTTAGGGAGATGGGTCCCAGTCAATTCAGGCCCTACTCATACCTCACCTGTCTGACCTACACGGCTCTCTCCTTGAGCGGCTTCGTTCAGCCTCTGTGTTATCTCGTTCGCACCAACCAGCTGCCCAAGATGAGATGTGACCGCGGCTCAGCTGCTCAGGCAAAAACTGTGGCAACAGTTTAGTTTAGAGCAGCCCCGACCTTCGTGACACGTAGAGCCAAATCAAAGGCTGTAACCTGGTGATGGTGGGATGACAATATATCAACACTTTATCGTACTTTAAACAAAATGCTATTTTGTTGTAGATATTTTTGGTAACACTTAAAAAGTGAAAAAAAAATGTGGTGGTAGCTCTAACTCACACAGGGACTGTTTGTAACTTTTTAAGCATATAAATGTACCCTCAGGACACATGCGCGCTCGCATATGCGCGCTCGCGTGTGGCAGGCGTCCCCGCTCCTCTGCCTGCTTGCCGTCACTCAGACAGCGCGCGCGTTCTCGCTCTTTCGCTCCACCTCTGGACGTGAACGCATGCTCACTCCACACTGCAGAAGAGTTAGTTTAGCTCTGAGAATATCTAGTGAATGTTCAGTGGACGTTTGTGCAGAAATAACTGCTGCAGCTCCTCCAGACCAACAGAGGTTTCCCGTGTTTTGTGAAGTGACGGGGCTCTGCAGAGAGAAACGTTGTCATCTCGTTACCGACCGGGTGCCAGCGTCTCCCTGTTCACTCCGGCTGCGGGCGGAGGGAGACGAGTTTCTCGCTGCGGAGCCCCGCTGCTTCAGCCTGTGCTGAGGCAGGAGAAGCAAACACAGTATCAGCAGTGATTCATGGAGAGACCTTCATCTGGTCAGCTAACATTACTGCCAAGCAGGTGAAATATAGAGTGATATTGTGCTTTTAGCTGACGTGTGTCGCCTCACTGCTTTGAGCGATGCTCGTTCATGTCTATGTAGAGCGAGCAAGCGCGAGCTCGATGCTGACTTTCGTTGATTTCACGGCCACAGGTGTCGCTGTTAAGAAGCATTTCTGAAAGTTACAAATAGTCCCTTTAATACATCCATGGTAGTGGTCCAGTAGGGGGCGGAGCCTGTGTGAGTTACGGTACAGTTAGGTTACGGTATTGTGACCCTACTTCTATAAGCACAGGTTTCACAGATTCGGTAGGCACGTGTCCTGACTGGCCGGCTACGTTTATGCAAATCTCAGTGGCGAACGCGTGCGTGTGATTGGAGGAGAGTTTTACCATAGAGTCCAGTAGAGGGCGGAGCCTGTGCTTGTAGAGTTATAATATCGTAACCTTCGTTATTGTTTGTCTTTAAATGCTTGTATGCAAACCTGAAACTATGTTTGTATCTTTTCTATCTTAAATATGGTAAAAGTAATTGTGTGATCAACGCTGATGAGATAACAAGTGACAGTAATAGATAGAAAGTCACTGGAGAAAAAAAACTGAAAAACCCGACAAAAAAGCTGCTGGACTTTCATTGTTTATAAATGTGAGTTTTTTTTTTGTATATTGTGCTTGTGAATACTAAATAAGCATGTTTTCTCTATAAAAGTCTACAGGCAACATTAGAAAATAGGACTTAATATAACAATAATTGCAACGACAAAAGTATATTATTATATTTTATTTAATAAAACAGACAAACATCCCAGTTTGGCTTACAAACAGGCATCGATAGTTAAATACTCTTGAGAACACCTCGGGCAGATTCTGACACATGAGTCTGTTTCATTAAAAGAGAAAACAACATTCAGCAATGAACTTATTGTTTAAGTTTTACATCTTTAAATTGAGAAAAAGTACATAATCAGATGTGTATGGAGAAGATGAACCTAATTAACGCTGACAAATGTAATAATTGTTCTGTGCTGCTTGTACGGCTTTACACTA
The DNA here is from genome assembly GCA_916701665.1 of Sebastiscus tertius. Taxonomy (NCBI): domain Eukaryota; kingdom Metazoa; phylum Chordata; class Actinopteri; order Perciformes; family Sebastidae; genus Sebastiscus; species Sebastiscus tertius. Next base: position 15,583 of record CAKAOH010026340.1, on the reverse strand, counting down.
ACAAGAATCTGACAGAATTAAACTGCCTGTATAGTCTGATACAAGCAGGAGGACTGTACAGGCTGTTCAACAGCGTTCAAATATGAAACGTTTCACCTCTTTTAGGTGATACAAGTGAACGAAAATAGATATTTTTCCAAATCCAAAAGACATTATATTGAGGACAGAACCTGCCAAAAATAAATAAATACATAAATAAATGACTCGATAAATAAATAAACATGTCATTAAATGTAGCAAAATTAATATTAAAAATAAATGTGGTCATTAATTAATTGATAAAATAAGACAAAAATGTATATTTCTTTTTTAATTTGCTCCTTTATTTATTTATCTTTGTATTAATTCCCTTATTTACTAATTTGTTTAATTTTACCTTTTATTTATTTATTTTTATTAATGTTTAAATGTATTTATTTTTGCATTCATTTTTTATTGAACTATTTTACATTTATTTTTAAATGTATGTATTTATTTAAGTATTTATTTACTTGTTTATTTCTGCATGATTTACCCTTTGCATTTCACCCTTATTTATTTCCCCAAACTTATTTATTTCTGTATTCTTTTCTTTTCTTTACACATTTCTGCCTCATGATGCAAATGATGGGGCTGTCAATCAACATGTGTTGTTGTGGGGTCAGGGTGCATGCGGCAAATGGCATTTAAAAAATAATGAATAAATAAAAAAATAAATTCTAAAATAAATAAATACATTTAAAAATTAATGAATATAAATACATAAAAAAATATAAAGGAAAATTAAACAAAAGAGTAAATTAATCAGAGAATTAATACAAAGATGAATAAATAAAGAAGCAAATTTAAATAGAAATGTGTCACATTTAATCAATTAATTAATTACATTTATTTATGGAGTCATTTATTATTTATTTTTGCAGGTTCCATCCTCCACAACATTATACATTGCATTGTGTATAATAACACAGATTTGACATCGTCTGCATCTCAAAAGTACGACATAAAAGTGCTTCTGCATAGAGGAGGTCTTTAAGATTTGTAAGTGCTGCAAATCATAATTCATGGTCACACATAATCAAACATTACAACTGTACTGAATTCCTTGCATTAACTATAATCACAAGATTAAATACAAAATGCAATGCACTAAGATTAGAAATGTACCTTCAAAAAATTATATCAAAATATAGAAATCTATAATAAATAACTCAAAATTTGTCCTCCTCTGTCTCTCCTTTCCAGCATGTCCTTTAAGACGAGTATATACTGTATTTAATATGATGGATTTTACCTGGATTCACCTCGAGTGCACTTCATAATATTTTCTCTAAATGTTCTGTACAATAAACAGAGGATAAAAGGAAATGACTGAATGACGTACACAGTTTGTCTGTCGTGTGAAGCCCAAACAGGTACTCATTTATCAACTCTGAATATTCTCATTTTCCAAATAAACACTTTTCTTTCTCATACAAAATGTGTTTCTGTAAAAGAAAGTAGAACGTCATGAAAGTCAACATGAAGTCTTTCAAAGAGGTTAGGAAAAGAGGTTTAAGTATTCAAGTAATAAAATCAAAACTGACAAGTTAAAACTTGCTAAAAGAGCAAAAAAAAAAAAAATGTTAACTAGCTGCATATTTTATCTTTCGTAGGAGAATTAAATCAAACAACACTGATTACAAAACATTCGCTGCTACCCTCTGTGTAATTTCTATTGTTCATAGGATGGTGCATCCCATCAGTCACCAAATATCTGCAGAGTGTCCTGTCAAAAATGGTAAAAGCTGTTTCAATCATTTCAAATAACAGGAAACGTGATTGAGAACTTCACAAACTAGATTGTAGACATTAATTTAGTGCCAGAGCAGGTGAGAAACAAGCTTGTTTTCTACATTAATGTCAAGTTATGTGTTGTGGCAGGAAGCCTTGCAACCAGTCAGTGAAGTTCATTTAAAAACCACTTCACTTGTAGCATGATGCAAAGCGTTTAACACTCAACTGGTATAAAGAGATGTCATTTTTTTTTTAGCTCTTGTGCGCTGCACTAATGTGAAGTAGGAAAAACCTGATAAATAGGAACAATAATAATAATAACAAAAGGTTATTCTGTGGCACTCTCACATGACTCGAAAGCATAAGGTTTCCAGAACTTTACGCTCCCAAATGGTTTTACAAGGTAGACTTTTTTGTCTTTAGAAACATATTTTACACCTCATTCTATACATTTATTCAAAGTGTGCACCTTAAATTGTGCACAAAAAAACTCCTATGATTTCTGTCACTGTAACATTAAAGGGATAGCTCAGACTTTTTTGAAGTGGGGTTGTATGAGGTCCTTCTCCATAGTCAGTGTATTACCTACAGTAGATGGAGAAACAGACAGGAGTACCAGCACAGGAGCAAAGCGATGTACTGTTGTGGACGGGGGCAGCAGCAACATGCATTTTAGACAACGAAAAAAAATCAATATCACTAAGTGTACGCTATGTTTAGAATATTTTTATCGCTTTACCTCGTCGTCAGACAGCCCTCTCCAACGGAAACTGAAGGAGTTATCTACGCTCTCTTCAAAGCCACCAGACTCCTTTGACAAAAACGGTAGTTTTACCTCTCAGAACACGGGAGTTGCTGCTCTACCGCTGCCTCGATTAGGGCTGTTGCGGTGAAGGAATTTCCCCTGCTGTGACAATGATTGGCTCAACAGTGCGATATGCAATATTATTGCGTTTTTTGTTTTGCAAATTACTTCATTCATCCAGATTTTACTGCTATATAATTAAAAGTTATTTTCAGGCTATTATTACGTATATATTGTTGCTTTTTAAGCGACAAAGATGACAGTTTTAAAACTATTTAAATACTGGTTTATTGTTAAATGCAGAACACAGAGGGGCAACGAGGCGCAGCATTTTTTCAGCTGAGATGCTTTGGTTGCTATGATACGGAATATCCGTAGGAGTAAAAATGTCGACACAAGGTAGATTAGTTCCTCTGGATGAAGGGAAGGCTGAAGTGAGGAGGGAGAGAGGACGGACCCGCCGGTCTAGGTCCTGTTCTCCTCCATTGTTGTTGTTCAGCACTTGTAACCTACATTCAACCTACATGTAGGATGTGACAGTTGTGTGTCATCGTGATTGGACGGCTGGGTAAAAAGTGATGAGTGCAGCGTTTTACCCAAAGTTGTGCATTTTTCAAAAAACATCAAACGTGCAGCGCTCAGCACAGAATAGAAGCTCAGAGTCTCGTCACGCTGCTGCCGTTTGTGCATAAATACGCGGCGCTCCCATTGCAAAGAGTTCAAAAAAGAAAACCACGTGAACATAGCGGTTTTGGCGGTTGCTTGTCATCAATATTGCGGTTATTGCGTTGACATATGGCCTCTATCGTTTGTTTGTGTTATCGTGTGAATTTGGTGTTTTAAAGGGTTAGTTTGGATTCATCAAAGTCACACAATAACACCAACAAACTAACCGATCGAGGCAGCGGTAGACCAGCAACTCCTGTGTTCTGAGAGGTAAAATTACTGTTTTTGTCAGTGGAGTCTGGTGGCTTTGAAGAGAGCATAGACAACGGCTTCAGTTCCCCGTCGGAGAGGGCTGTCTTTCCATCTACTATTAATACATTGACTATGGATGAGTGCCTTATACAGCCCCACTTCAAACAATCCGAACTATCCCTTTAAATTGTGCATAAAAAAGTGATTTCTGTCACCTTAACATTAAGTGATCCAAAACCAGCTGACACACAGGATTGACCTTACTTACGATGCTCAACACTAAGCTTCTTTTCAGTATTTGGCTTTGAACGCACATAATAGAGGACATTGCAAACTCTACTTTCTGATATGTTGATATGATGAGCCGTCAGTGAATGTTGTATCTCATCATGTGGAGGCGATCCGTCCGTGCACACGGAAGCGGTAAAGACATGTGTATTCGACTTGACCCCAGTTAGTGAGGACACGCAGCTCCACACATCGATACACCTCGTCAGAGGGGTTCTGCAGAACATGTATGAGATTAAGATAAGAAAACATGGAAGAAAACAGACGTCAGATTATTTACATTACCCTAACCTCATACTTTTTATATAGAACAGGAAGTAGTTAGGTCATGTCCTGTTCATATTTGTCAGTACTCACAGGCAGCTTAAACGTCTGTGTAGATTCTCCATTTTCATCGTAAGTGAACGTCCCCAGTATTGTCCCTTCTTCTATCTCATTTTTCAATCCCTGGGAAAGAGAAAATGAAATCACAACGATGTCACAGCGGTGACTACTACGGATGGACATACAGCTGCTATCATCAAATAAAAAAATATGATTTCAACTTTTCATTGTGTCTGTCAATTAAACAGGGTTCAGGCAGGTAGGTTTGTGTTTGCTAATAATGTTTGACCAGAATATTCCAGAGCGGAGAGACCTTCGGCAGTCATGAAGTACTGCCCTTCTGGACTGGGAGCACTCACATAGACTTCAAAGTCTTTGGGGGCCGAGTCGATGCGGCCGGTGGGGGAGTTGTAGCGCGGCAGGTGGTCCAGCGTCACATGAGTTAAAGTGATGGGGTGAGACAGAGAGATCACAAGAGTCCCCTGGACACCGTGAAACGCCCAACATTTCCCCGGGAGCAGCACTGGGTAGCCCTGGGAGGGAGGGAGGGAGGAGACAGCGCTGTTAGTGTTTGGCCAAGTAGTAAAAACTGAGTATAATCACTGAGAGAGAGAGAGAAGGAAAGGGAGCTGAGGAGATAAGATAGAGGGAGGGACAGAAAGGTCTTGAGAAGATAGAAGATAATAGTAGAAATAAAACACAGAGAGAACGTCATAATACCTGAATAACAGCGCGTGGGCTTTCATACGGATACCACAGAGGGAATCCAAACAGGGTCACACATGCTGAACGAATACGATACGTCTCTGAACACCTGGTGCTGATCACACTGGCACCTGCACACACACACACACAGTAAAATAAGAGTTTAAAGCTAATTTGATAAGTGGAAGATAAACCAATGAACAGATAAAGTTATTATTGCTTTTTTAAACTTGTTTTCCCAGCCATAAAGATGTCTAAAAACTTTTGTTAACATTCCACTGTTGTTTTAAATGCAGAAGCCCTCGCAAGGGTGACGACAGAGAGAATTCATTATCAGTCACGAAAGCCAAGTGATGTTCCCAACCTTGAGGCTCCAGCGCAAAGTCGGCCATCTTGTCAGCCATAGGACGTCCACAGTCTGAGCAGCTTCCTTTGTCACCAAGCCTGATAGCATCCTGCTCCTGATTCACATTCACACACAGTACATACCGTTAAGTATGTGTGCACCAAGTCATATGCATCATAGGGCTGTCAATCAATTAAAATATTTAATCACGATTAATCGCATGATGGTTCATGGCACATTTTTATCTGCTCAAAATGTACCTTAAAAGGGAGATTTGTCAAGTATTTAATACCCTTATCAACATGGGAGTGGGCAAATATGCTGCTTTATGCAAATGTATGTATATATTTATTATTGGAAATCAATAAACAACACAAAACAATAACAGATATTGTCCAGAAACCCTCACAGGTACTGCATTTAGCATAAAATATATGCTCCAATCATAACATGGCAAACTGCAGCCCAACAGGCAACAACAGCTGTCAGTGTGTCAGTGTGCTGACTTGACTAGGACTTGCCCCAAACTGCATGTGATTATCATAAAGTGGGCATGTCTGTAAAGGGGAGACTCGTGGGTACCCATAGAACCCATTTACATTCACGTATCTTGAGGTCAGAGGTCAAGGGACCCCTTTGAAAATGGCCATGACAGTTTTTCCTCGCCAAAATTTAGCATAAGTTTGGAGCGTTATTTAGCCTCCTTCCCGACAAGCTAGTATGACATGATACTACAACCTCCGAAAGATCGAATAGTGTCCTGGCCCGACGGCGGCTGGTGGTTGGATTTTTAAGAGGTTAATTAAATATCGAAAGTTTTGTTAATGCGTTAAAGACGCGCTATTATCGCGTTAACTTTGACAGCCCTAATGCATCAACATAGGCCAAGATACAGACATGCACAATAACACTGAAATCAGATCATATAAGCAGTATAATTCAAGTCTAATCAGGAACTAATGGATACCACCAAACGGCAGATTCTTGTACTGTGATTGTATTTATGGGGTTTTAGAGTTGGTACAGCAAGTAGTCTTGAAAAGGAGCTACAGTCCCTCCACCCACCGTGATGCGGTCAGTGAACCACTTCTCCATGGCCTGTTGGAGCTCTGCGGTGAGATGGGTTTGGACGGGGGGGTTGCTGGTCTCAGGACAGGGGGCAGGAGGAGGGATCAGCTGGATGGACGACAACTCCTGGGACAGCTGCAAGAGACAGATATAATGTGTATAATGTATAATGTGACTGACATGATAGCTACGCAATCTAATGGAAACAGGTAAGGTTGGAAGATAACATGATCAAAAGGATTAATACAAACAGTTGTGTACGTCTGTACCAGCGCTGTTACCTTTGCATTCTGGGCCTCTAAACCTCGGATCCTGAGGCTGAGGCTGGCAGCAGCAGAGTGACTGTCTGTCTTGTAATCTACCATCTGCCTGCTCAACCCAGAAACCTCCTGCTCCAGACGCAGCCGACTGTCCGAGTCCACGACCTCAAGCTGGGCTTTCATATCCTGCATGTCCAGCTGCACTCTCTCCTTCATCTGAGAGAGGAAGACATGACAGGGTCAGTCATTACTGGACTTATGCTGAAAATGGGGGAAAGGCGTCAGAGGTAATTAGCACAGGGTTGTGCGCCGGTGAACGTCTTTTGTTCCCTCATGGCGTAGCCGTACAGCTCCGGTTCGCCGGTTACGTGATTGTCCACCACAGCGTGACGTGGGGTTCTTCAAAAGTTGATTCTGTTTCAACTATTTGCAAACAAATTGACCTCTGTATGGAGGCTTATTAGCACATTTCTCAACAAGAAGAGGAAGGAACAAATGAATGGTTTCCTATTAAATTGCATGGAGAGATATAGATATAGCTTTGACCAAAGAGTAATGGATAAATTGATTATAGATTCAAGATCACTACCAAAATCAGATTTTTACTGCACTTTGCACTTCCAGAGTATTTGAAAGTTACAATACAAAACAAGAACGCAACAAAATCATGCAGAACATCTGCCTGTATTCTCTACAGTTCCCCATCACCACCACTAGATGTTACTCCAGCACAGCTGGGTTTTCACCCTGGTCTTACTCCAGTCTGATCTCCATCCAGAGGCCTGTCCTACGAAGCCAGTTCAACATACCCAGGGTATCTTCTCGTTATCTGGCTTAACAACCGAGATCACACTAAACGGTCCTATGAAGGTGGTTATCAACTCTGTAAATCGACCCAAGGTTTCTCCATCTGGTTATCACAAGTTCACATGAACGGGGCGGTGTTTGCAGCATCTGACCAATCACAAACATGAACAAGTCTACTGTCAGCAGAGCGGCACATTTTACAAAGGAAGAGCAAACTATATTCGACAATTACAAAGAAGTTAAACACTTAATCCAGGCTAAAATGAACACAGTTGAAGCTGCCAAATGCAGGAAGGACAGCTGGCAAAAGAAAAAATTGCCAATGTGTGATTGCGTAAATGAACAGATTTATTAATCTAACGGAATACTCAAAAGTCAGATATAGACGTCTAGATGGGGAAGTGATATTATAAAAAGCTTTCAAAGTAGAATGGATGTATAGATCACACTTCCTTATACCCCTTGATATTGATGTGTGTGTGTGTATGACTCTTCCAGCCTTCTTTCAGCTGTGTCCCCGACTCCGGCGCTGTGAAACGGACTTGAGGCCAAGTAAAAAAATAAATATAAAAACATAATACAAAGCGGTAAACACCCTCAGCATACAGCCAGCTGTCCCTCCTGCATTTGTCAGTTTAAACTGTGTTGATTTCAGTCTAGATTATGACTTTCCCTTTTCATATTTATGTAATATTATCATACGATCCGCGCACCGAGCTCTGATTGGTCAGTAGGCGGTGCTTCTATACGAGTTGATCTCTTATCTGGAACATAACCTGCTCCGGAGCAGGTTAGTTGTTCAGCATAAGTTACCATGGCGGTCTACCCCGGTAAGAAGTGAACCACTGTCGTAGGACTGAAATCCCAGGGTTACACCTGAAGTTGCCTCGCTAACCGCAAATCCTGCTTCATCGTACAGGACTTTTCACCACACTGAACTACGAGAGGAAAGGAGTGAGAGAAGACGAGGAGAATAACAGAGAAACAAACTGGCGAGATTCCCTCACCTGAGAGAGCATGTGGTCCTGCTTCAGCTGCTGCTCCTCCTGCAACAAACAGATCCAGGTTACGCTGGTGGAGCCAATACATCACACTTTTAATGATCTGTGATTACGATCTGTGTTTTACCAAAAGACGTTGCATCTTTGCCTCTACAGCAGCAGACACAACCGCCGGATCCTAGAGGGAGAAAAAGACTCTTAATACTATCAAGGTCACAAAAAAAGACCCCACGTTTTCATGTCGACAACCCCCAAATAAATAGGTGCTTGAACATTTTTAAAGATTTGCAGACGATCTGTGTCTTACCAAAAGACGTTGTATCCTGGCCTCTACAGCAGCAGACACAACGGCTGGATCCTAGAGGGAAGAAAGAACAAAAAAACACCACATTTTCATTGTAAAAGAATAGGATGTACACTTCCTTCTCTTTTAATTGAATTCTTTCCGTTGCCCTGTAGTCTATTAATTCTGCTGTGTGTTCTTGCACAATCTTACAGTTTTGCAGTTTTAATGTCCTTCTATGAAATTCCCAAATGTTTGCAAGGAAACCCGTCTTGAAAATATGGACCCCGTCTCGTTAACCGTGCTTTGAGGGTGTGACTTTTTTTGCTGTGTCATCACTATTCATATCTATACAACCAATGTTTTTATGATTAAATTGTTTAATTTTGCTCTCAAACTGCAGCAGATTGATGAATTTAACTTTAAAATGTGAGGGTGAAAAGTTTTGGATTATTTCATATCGCAGAAAAAAAATAAAATATTGCAGTTGTTTCCAATATCGAGCCGCCCTTTCCTGAATTCCTCAGTAGCTATGAGTTAAAGTTAATTAGAGAAGCAAACATTAACCCAACAAACACCCAAATGATCAATCAATCTATCCAATCACCAAATTAATTTCAATTTAACCCTCACACAAACACAAACACACATAACCAGTGAGATGAAGATTATCTTCCCTACCACCATGGGTGTAGGATGTATGGTGTTGGGTTGAGGAGGAGGAGGAGAGGCAGCAGGGGAAACAGGTTGACTCTTGGGTTTTGTCTGGGACAGGGTCTTTGTGACAGCCATGCGGGAGATGAGAGAGGTCAACAAAGGAAGGAGGAACCAGATACCTGGAGAAAACAGGAGGATTGGTGCCTTAAGAACAGCAGCACTTAGAAAACTGAGACACAGTAAACATCATCTCCGACTACATGAATCTTCAAAGTCCCCCACATGTCAAACTTGTAATGACTCATTAAGTCACACCGAGGCGGGGAAGGATGTGTCAGCTCACCACACAAGCAGAGGAGACTATCAGTGCTGCTGTGCAAGTCAAACACACACATTTTGGGGGCAGACCCTAACACCTCTGCTAACCAGTTAGCTGGGGGAAACCCCGAGTTACCAGAAGGGTTCCCACTCTTTTCTAGAGATCATTTTCCAGGGCTCAATCCCAATGTCCCCCGTAAGGCCTTAAACCCTGAACCCTCAGGGACTTGACTCACGTCACCTGGTAAATAAGATAAGATAAGATAAGATAAGATAAGATAAGATAAGATATTCCTTTATTAGTCCCGCAGTGGGGAAATTTGCAATGGCTGAGTGTGAGAGGCTGTAAGAGCTTGAAATGGTATAAATATGAATGGGACAGCACTTTGCGGTGACATATCACGTTACCTTGACGATGCCAACTGTGGGTTTTTATTTCACGTTTTTTTACTGCCTATCTGAACGTCTTCCAGGCTCTTGCCTTAAAACATCAATTTACTTGTTTTTGTAAAACTTCATTAAGCAAAATTAAAGAGCTGGTTGATGAATAAACCGGGTGTGTAATATAGTCTAATGCTTGCATTCCTCTGATTTCATGTGTTTTTATTTACCATCTTAAATCCTCTGTGTAAATTTAAACATGCCTGGCTGAACACCATGTGCTGTCTTCCTTGTTTATCGGGGGTTTACGCCTCCGGGCTGCCCCTGTAGGGCGTGGTAACCCTGTGTTTAACGTCCCAGCGCTATGAACTGTGGGTAATTCCCTCGGGCAAAGTCTGCAGAAATGCGGACTTAAGGAAAGTGTTCATAAAGGGCTCAAAATGTCTGCGAGAGTGCCCTAGAGGACTTTGCAGGAAAGCGCCTCAAAGTCTGTCTCTTACATGTTTAGAAATGATGACAAATTGTTCATAGAATAATGCAGATACACCTGCAGATGTAGGCAAAAACAATTTAACATTATTCAACCATTAAAAACAAGCTGGGAAGCATGTGATGTCATCCAACCTGCGTGTGCTACCATGTGACGTGACTTGTGTTCACAGTGTTTCCAAAAAATATCCAAGAGCAGCCTATTCAAAATACTCTCGTCCATAAACTTCCATTTGAACTAATATGATTCTGAACATAACTTAACCTCAGTCCTTTCAGATGTTATCCGTTTTGGGGAGCTCTGATTTATAGCCTAGTATAGCACCAGTAGTTAATTCTCAGCTAAAGGAAAGTAGGAGAATGTTGAAATAATTTTCCAGGACAACACAAGATTTTCCAGGACATTTTCCATGCGTTTTCCATGGCTGCGAAAATTGGTCGACTGTTTTCCAGTTTTTCCAGGAGCCCTGATAAATCTAGGATGCCTTCAGGAAAGTAGGTCTTGAAGAAAATTTCATTATCACGCTACAAAAAGGCATTTTTTTAGCAACTGCGTGAGCGTCACATTAAACAGTCTGGTCAATGAGTTCTACAAAGTGATCATAAAAAACTAAAGTTACATTTACTTGATATTGTCTCTTTCTGAAGGGAAATATGGAAAACAAGACTTCAAACATTTAACACAGTTAAGACTAAACACTATGTCCGCGGGATGACAAGGTGTCTCCACATTGTGATTGAAAATTTTTGCCAGATGACATGCAAACCTGAAAATGTTAAATGTTTATTTAACTTACACA
>CAKAOH010026339.1:0-34474 GCA_916701665.1 Sebastiscus tertius | reverse complement strand
GCTCAATGTGTTTAGCCGGCTCTATAGCGCCCCCTAACGCGTGGAAGGCCGTAGTTTGGTCAAAGTTTATCCGATATTCATGAAACTTGGTAGGCATATCCCACTCATTATTTCAAACATATTCCTCATTGGGTGTCATTAGCTCCGACCCTCCGGAAGTCGGCCATATTGATTTTTTGTGTTTTTCATGTAATTTATGTATTTTATGCATATTTTTCCAAACTACTGCTAGAGACGTCATCGGATTCACGTGAAATTTGGGTGGAATAATACTCAAACTACTGTTATTCTAAATTGCGAAGGAAATTTTGATCGCTTGAACGGTGATGTCGTACGTGAATTTTGAAGTTACCCCATGATACAGAAGTCTGTTGTAACTTGTTTTTACCATGTCCCAGCTGCTCCAAACTTCTCAAGCTTGATAATAGTCCTGGCCTGAAGACAGATACGTGCCACGACAGCGTGTTCCCTGACGTGCGTGTTCCCCAGACGTGCCAGCGTGGGCGAGGGCCCGTTCATCGCTGCTTGCAGCTTTAATTAGTAGTATTATACTATTTGTAGAATTAGATTCCAGTGGTGGCTGCGTACGATTGTTTCCGACTCGTGTGATCCAAACATTTCCAAAAACTCCAGAGCGTTGTGAAGTCCAAAAGTCCACATTTGTTTTGAAAAAGAGGTGTAATCATTTCCAAAATTCACAACATGTTTTCATCTAACGAAATATTCAGCTTCAAACCATGTTTGTTGGCGTTTAGCCTTTCAAAAACAACATTTTCACTGCAGTCAAAAGCTTTTCTTAGATACAAGTAGGAGCGGCTTCGAGGAAAATAGGTTGGTAACCACTGCTGTAAAGCAAACAGTCAGCCAGGGATCTTTGTGTTCATTTGCAGTGCATTATAATGACTTTAACTGATTGATTATGGTTATTTATGACATGTATTTCAGTAGTAGTAAAATCACCTTTCACTATACAGTATATGAACTAGTCAGAGGATACTTTTTCTATGATGTTTACTCTAACAAACTCTTTCCAGAAAATTCTCTTTTTTTTTTCATTCATCTTGTTTACATATAATGTATAAAGCTGCAAGATGAACTGTCTTTGTTAAACATGTACGTTGCTTTTTGCAGATACTTGGTTACTTTGACTATGCTTTCACGGCTATCTTTACTGTTGAGATCGTGTTGAAGGTAAATGCCATGTGTCCCCTGTCCGTGCTGTGACTAACCACACCCCAATAACACTCCAAACGTCTCGTTGCCTTCCAGGTCCTAGGCTATGCAGATTATGTCTTCACTAGTATGTTTACATTTGAGATCGTATTGAAGGTAACCCCTTAAATGACAACGAGAGCCTTGCTGCATTCTCTCCTTGTGTGTCACCTGCCACTCAGTACAACCTGGCTTGTTTGTTTCCTTTCTCTTATTTACTTTTCTCTTTACGGCACCTCTTTTAAAAAGCAAAAATCATTGGAGTTGTTACTCTGCACACACTTACACAAACACAAGATTTGTTCAAATTACACTAAACAAAGAACTCATGTTGGGGGAAGGAAACATCACATCTACATTACATTACATACTCACATGGGTGTCACGTCATTCGGGCAGTCATCGCTGAAATGATTTTGATGATGCAGATATGTAAAAAACACGATGCAACCCCTTTTGTGCGATGCAACAAATTTTAACGGGCTGTTCAGACATCGTTAAGGCGTCGGCTGAAGTTGAGCTCGAGGTCATCTTCAGGGAGGTGTTCGAAGTCAACTCCAGTCGAAGCTGCCTCCATGCCTCTCGTTCTGACTGCTCTTCAGATTACCCATAAAAGAGGGGGCAAAACCAACCATGTTCCTGCCGAGCATGGTTCAGTCTGCTTTCCCTGACTGAGTGCATAGAAATGTGGAGAAGCGTCTGCAGCTATTTGGGCAAAAAAAACCTGCCAAAGTCCATCGCTGTTTAACTTCAAAGGCTCCTAGTTAGCGCTCTCCTCCTCTCCGTCCCTCTGCGAGCCTCCACATTTACATGCACTTGGAAAATTAATCCTTTACTTTTATTATTTGACAAAGAGTTATTTTGGCTGGTTTTTCTTCTCTGCCTGCTGAACTCTGAAGTTTTAATTGGGAGCTGCTTCCCCTTATTATTCTCAACTATTAAAGAACATAATGGAATGTGCTTTAAGATGACGGTCCACATGAATGTGACAGTAAGGCCATTTCGACTTTCCAATCACTATAACTAGAGCTCTTGCAGGTAGTAAATATCCCTGACATCATGGCAACAAAATGCATGTTTTATTGCCTCATCCCATAGTCGATTGTGAAATGAATGACTTACTACTACATTCATGTAGTGAAGGGCTGTGGGGGTGGCGACGGTAGATCTAGCCTCCTGTTTCACCGCTCTGAGCTCGCCACCCTGAATCAGAGTGATCTATAAGAGTGTGGAGACGTGTGCAAGTTGGAGAGTGATGTATGTGAGCATATGGTTTTCCTGTTTAACATGTTCATGCTGTACAGTATGTGTGTCTGCGTCCTCTGCTGTGTAACTCTGTATTTGTGTGTGTCTAGTGTGAGTTGGATGAAATATGTGTTTTTTTTCTTTGTCATTTGCTCCTCTAACTTCTTCCGTCGTTTCCTCAGATGACAACATATGGAGCCTTTCTCCATAAAGGGGCTTTCTGCAGGAATTACTTCAACCTCCTGGACCTGCTGGTGGTGGGAGTTTCCCTCGTCTCCTTTGGCATTCAGTGAGTATAAACAAGCACAGACACATTGCCTCCTGGTGCACTGAATGTGAAAAACTGAATGTGGCCCTTGACCATAGACTGTATATAAGAAGTGGACCTAGTCAGTTTTGAAACCTTGAGTTCGCCATCTTGGTTTTTTGCAACCAGAAGTGACACAAGAGGGTGGAGCTAAGTACAACCGAACACTGAATAAGACATTCTTAGGTGACCAAAAAGGTTATAATTGACTTTCATGAACTGAAAACACACTGTGAAAGGGTTAAAGTTGTGAGACGAAAACACACACAACACCCAGACTGGACCACGCCGTGGTAGAGACCTGTCAATTAGAAGGTAGCCACGCCCTAAAGCATCCCCTGCTTTATGGTCTATCTGACTCTTAATGGGACCATAATTTACTAAATGAACATCATGCTATATTGAAGAAGACTTGAAACTAGCGACTGAGACCATAAACTCATGTTTACAATGTTCACTGAGGTAATAAATCAAGAGAGAAGTCGGCTCATTTTCTCATAGACTTCTATACAATCAGGCTTCTTTTTGCAACCAGAGGAGTCGCCCCCTGCTGGCTGTTAGAACGAATGCAAGTTTAAGGCATTTCAGCATTGGCTTCACTTTTCAAACCCAGAGTTGATCTCTGCACTTGATAAACAGCAACACAGCGTCTGATGTTTGAGTGGATGTAATGAATGAATGCAAAGGAGACATGTAGAGATGGAAAAGGAGGCTGAAAATCCCAGCACCTCTGTTTCCAGTGTAGACAATCTGCTGAGTGCTTTATGGTTATTTATTTCTGGTGTAGTACTTAACAGTTCACTTTGTTCTCCTGATTGCTGATCACTCTCGTTCTTAATCTCTTTCTTTTTAGATTAGTCAGGAAGCCGACGACATAACTTTGATTGTTTTCAGTGAACATTGCATAAGAAATGTCCCACTCTTGTTCTTGTATTGATTCTAGTGTCACCCAGTGCTTCCTTGTAGTGTTAATAAAGCTGTAAACACGTTGTGGCAGCCACAAGTTTTATGTTTGAGTAGTCAGCAAAGGTCGGCCCTGCATACTCCACCTCAAAAGAACAGTTTTTTTGGGCACCAAGAGCTATGGGAGAGAAAGAATTTAGTTCCTGGTTCCTCTGGTTGAAAAGCAAGAAAAGTTGGTTGGGAAGTTGGTTCCTGGGCTTCTGGAAAAGTTCCTGCGGTGAAACTGGAACTCTTTATTCTGGAATATCTTGCTGTCAAACTGACACGCTTTTGTTTTCATCATTCAGGTCCTCGGCCATCTCAGTGGTGAAGATTCTTAGGGTCCTTCGTGTCCTTCGACCCCTGAGGGCCATCAACCGAGCCAAAGGCCTGAAGGTGAGGCCTCCTCTTACAAAAAAGTTGTATTCTTCAAGTTTATTTTATGAAGTAAAGTTCAAGTATATTTCCCTCCTTTCCTTTATGTAGTAAGTATACTAATATCAGTGGACTAGCAGTATACTTCAATACTCTTTGGGACTAAATTGGCCGCGTTTTTAGTTTAGAAAAGTATTCTTTTAAGTATAATTAAAGTGTAAGAACAGTAAACTTTGCGTACACAAATAGTTTACATCTAAGTTGTATTTCGTACTGTAGCTATACTGTGAACTACTACACTACACTACACACGTATACTGTTAGTTTCCTAGTTACATACTTGTAGCCCACTTTTTAGTTTATGAAAATACACTTTAAAGTAAACTACTAGTTTAATAGTTTTTACTGCAGGCATACTTGCAGTAAAGCAATACTTAAGCATACTTAAGTTTTCTTCAAGTGAAATAGTACACAGCCAATGATTTACGTATTACATAAAGAGACTTGCTCCTTGTGCTATTTGACTTGATGTTTTGTGATGATATTTTTCTGTATACTTGTCAGTATAAGGCAAGCATATAATGTAATACTAATAATATCATTTTGTTAAGTATATCTCTGATAAGTACATAAAACGTAAACTGAGAGTATACTCTCTTATTTGAAGTTTAAAAGAAGTATACTAATAGCACACTTTTGTAAGAGTCATGACAAAGTCACCGTGCAGCTTCTCCATGACAACAACCACAATCAGCGTAGACGCCACGATCTGTAAACAAGTTTATGTCTCTGTCTTACAGCACGTGGTGCAGTGTGTGTTCGTGGCCATCAGAACTATCGGTAACATCATGATCGTCACCACTCTGCTCCAGTTCATGTTCGCCTGTATCGGGGTGCAGCTATTTAAGGTCAGCAGCACTGAGGTTGACAAAACAATCTGTATTACACATGAAGCCAGAGATATCGAGTTTTAAAATCTGCGTGAGTAGCATGAAAACGTGATGTTTCCTCCACAGGGGAAGTTCTATCGCTGCACGGATGAAGCCAAGTCCAGCCCAGAAGAGTGCAAGTTAGTGTTTCTTGTCTTGTTCCTTCACAGCTAATTATGATCCTAGTTTCAGTCTTAACCTCCACACAACATTTTCTCATAGGGGAACCTACATCCTGTATAAGGATGGAGACGTGAACCAGCCAACCATCCACAAACGACTGTGGCACAACAGCGACTTCAACTTTGACAACGTCCTCATGGCTATGATGGCTCTGTTCACTGTGTCCACTTTTGAAGGCTGGCCTGCGTAAGATTCAAACTTCTTAATCCCACTGTTAAAGCTTTGAAAATGAGATCTCAGTAGGATCACATGCTCTCTCTCTCTCTCTCTCTCTCTGTTTTCTTCTCTTCTCAGTCTACTGTACAAGGCGATCGACTCCAACAGGGAGAACCTGGGTCCCATTTACAACTACCGCGTGGAGATTTCCATCTTCTTCATCATCTACATTATCATCATCGCTTTCTTCATGATGAACATCTTTGTAGGTTTTGTGATCGTCACATTTCAGGAACAAGGAGAGAAAGAGTACAAAAACTGTGAACTCGACAAGAACCAGGTCAGAGTCAGTCGTGTGTTTATGTATGTGTGTGTGTGTGTGTGTGTGTGTGTGTGTGTGTGTGTGTGTGTGTGTGTTCGGTCAACTTCAAATATACTGATTTTAATTTATTCCACAGAGAAGATACCATAATAGGCTGCAGTGGGTCTCTTGACTTTGTGGTAATGTGCGAAGAAAAGGATGAGGCCCTAGTTATTGCAGTTCAAAAATGTCCCAAAACTGATTATCACCATTATGTCGTTAACATTTAGGTTGGACTGAAATGAGAGTATCAAGTGCGTCTCTAACTGAGCATTAAAACCAGCTTTGTGTATTTCTGTGCAGCGTCAGTGTGTGGAGTACGCTCTTAAGGCGCGGCCGCTGAGGAGGTACATCCCTAAGAACCCGTACCAGTACAAGTTCTGGTACGTGGTGAACTCCACCGGGTTTGAGTACATCATGTTTGTGCTCATTATGCTCAACACGCTCTGCCTGGCTGTACAGGTAAGAAGTCACACTGTATTCACACCACTGAAGCCAACCAGCTCTGTGAATAAAATTAAATGAAATAAATATGTTTAAAAGAATGACATCACACTAGACAGCAAGGAGTATTCAGCAGTAGTACTGAACATCAAATATATTTGCAAATTATAGGCATTTTGAATGTGTATTTAATCATTCTTCTGAGAAAATTTGGGTGATATAGTCAATATAAAGCTGCTTATATAAGTCCTAAATATATATAATATATATATGTTAGGGCTGTCAATCGAATAAACTATTTAGTCGCGATTGATCGCATAATTGTCCATAGTTAATCGTGATTAATTACAAATGAATCGCACATTTTTTTATCTGTTCAAAATGTACCTTAGCGGGAGATTTGTCAAGTACTTAATACTCTTATCAACATGGGAGTGGGCAAATATGCTGCTTTATGCAAATGTATATATATATTTATTATTGGAAATCAATTAACAACACAGAAAAATTACAAATATTGTCCAGAAACCCTCACAGGTACTGCATTTAGCATAATAAATATGCTCAAATCATAACATGGAAAATTCAAGCCCAACAGACTTATTGACTATGACTTGCCTCAAACTGCATGTGATTACCATAAAGTGGGCATGTCTGTAAAGGGGAGACTCGTGGGTACCCAGAGAACCCATTTTCATTCACATATCTTGAGGTCAGAGGTCAAGGGATCCCTTTGGAATGGCCATGACAGTTTTTCCTTGCCAAAATTTAGCGCAAGTTAGAGCAAGAGCATTATTTAGCCTCCTCCACAACAAACTAGTATGACAAGGTTGGTACCAATGGATTCTTTATATTTTCTAGTTTCATATGATACCAGTATCTTCACTCTACAATCTCCGAAATATCAAATAGCGGCCAAGTTGCGTCAATGGGTTAAAGAAATTAGTGCCGTTAAAACAAATTTTTGACAGCCCTAATATATCCTGTATATAATGTGTTAAAACATCTGCTGTCAAGTCTGTATTATTATTTATTACACGGCTTTGTTGAATACTCGATTCTGATTGGTCAATCATGGCGTTCTGCGTTTCTGTATATCAGACCGTTGCTATGTATAACAGACCGTTGCTATGGGCGCAGTTCAGATGTCGGACTCTGTCAAAATATAGATTTTTTCAGTAAGTAGCCGTGTAATAAGCGGGATAATATACAGCTAACGGGTCATTGTTGTGAAAGAATCCCCTTCAGGGCAATCCATTGCACGTCGGGGTACAGCATCGCCCTGTCGGGGATTCTTTCACAACAATGACCGGCTCTCTGTACATTATCCCTTACATGTCAAACATTGGTCTGAGTGCAATGATGACATCAGTATAGATGAATCAGCTTCTAAAAGATTTATTTTGTCATCAGTATCTTAACTGCTAGCTTTTTACCTCCCTAACAGCCATAATTACTTCAGCAGTGCAGTTTATTTCCAGTTACAATGTGTACTATTTCAAAATGTTTGACTTTGGCACCCTCCAGTGGTTTTATCACCGTGGTATCATCGATGCAAGCAGACCAAGGGACAAGGAGATAAAAGCAACACATGCAGCATACATTTTCACCCAGATTGTTTCATTTTTCTTCCAACATAAAAGTGAAACCTTCAGAATAATTTGAAGGCTACTGTAATCACATAAATAATATACTCTTAGTGGCTCTTAGTCTTTATTTTGTCTCAAATGAATTAAGTACAAATCTTTATTTGAGCAGCTCCCTTTTCTTCAGTTGTCTTTAACCGTCCCTGTTTGTCGTCTCTCTGCAGCACTACGGACAGTCAGCGCTCTTTAACTACGTGATGGACATCCTTAATATGGTCTTCACTGCTGTCTTCACTGTGGAAATGGTTCTCAAACTCATCGCTTTCAAACCCAGGGTGAGCAAATGTCTTCACTGTGACGACCTCTTCCATCTAACTTTCAGCAAGAGAGCAAATAAGCACATGTCTCAAAATGTTAAACTATTGAATGTTTAAGAATGGAGCAGCGTACGTGAACGTGTAAAAACTGATTTTCATTCCCCCCCTCTACTGCCTGGCCAACAGCTCTGTGTTGCGAAGAAGGACAGGATGCTAGTAAGAGAGTGTGGGGTGCAGTGCTGACTTTCTTTTTAAATAAAATAGCCCTCACTGTTTGTCAAGTTCTTGGCAGCAGTGTTTCTGCATGTAATATTAGTATCAACATCAGCTCTAGTACGCTGCAGCTCAACCACAATCTGTAGAAATCAATGCACCATAGTCGAGAGTCCTTCAGCTGAAGTAGCCAGCAGGGCGGTTTAGATAAACCAGAATAAGTCTATATACATTTCAGTGAAAGAGTAAAGACTTTGTGTTTGTGCTGATCTCACACCCAACTCGCCCACCACTCACTCCGCCTCACTCAGGGCTATTTCGGGGATGCCTGGAATGTGTTCGACGCCCTGGTTGTGATTGGCAGCATAGTAGACATTGTGCTCAGTGAGATTGATGTAAGTAAAGCTCAGCCTCAACAAGTCCCGCTTCTCTCTGATGACCTCTCTCTGCTCGGGCCACCTCAGCCCACACTGCTAGTCTCCGTGGCAGGACTCTGACTTCTGGCTTTTTATCTGATCAATCTTTATCTCCTCTTGTCTCTCTTTTTGTCTTCCCCTGACCCTGCCATCTCATTAAATCCACTCTTCTGATCATCTCTCCTTCTCTTCATGGTCTTTCTCTTTCATGCCCATCTTCACCCTTGTATGTAACGCCATGCATCAACAGCACTATTTCGCTGATGCTTGGAACACATTTGATGCCTTAATTGTTGTCGGTAGCGTCGTCGATATTGCTATCACTGAAGTTAATGTAAGTACTACTTTTTTTCTGCCTTCCAAGTTGAACTGAAGCCTTACAGGAAAGCCACATGGCACCTGCCAGCGTTACTCTCAGTCTCTAGTGCAGTGGTTCCCAACCTGTTTGGCCCAACCTGACAGGGGCGAGTCTAGGGTCAGACCTATAGGGGGGCTCAGCCCCTAATGAAAATGTGAGGGCATAGATTTTGTTTCAACATGGGTTGGGACACATTTAGTGGGGGGTATGGGGGTCCTGGCATGGATGTATTAAGAGAACTGGATACAGCATTGGAGGCGGGGCCCCGTCCGATCTTCTGGCGATTGTTCGCATCCATTGGGCCCATGGAGCGGGCGGAATAGCATTCGCTCGGTCACATGGCTCGGTCACGGGGTCACAGTCGTCACGCTGTTGTCACAGCTTGCTAACTCTGCCTCCCAGCCCTCCGCTGGGTCTCATTCACATGAACGGAGGAAGGGAAATAACTCTGGATTTGGCTATTATTGCATTTTACAACTTTTAGGACCTAATGAATAAATAAGTACTATTCAAGTGTTCATACTGGGAAGTTGATTCACCTCAAAAAAGATTATCCGCTGAGTTACAGACATCTCTTTCCCAATGTAAGTCTATGGGAAAAAGTATTTTTGGGCCCAATGGCATCACGTGACGGACACGGAAGTTGTAGTACCATCGTTTGGCCTCTACAAAAATTGGCATCAACAACTAGCGCTCTTTTCGGGGGCTTGTGTCCTCCCCCGCGAAATGTTGACGTCAAACACTTCATTTCCTGCATTCTGGTGAATTTTTTTGCACCAATTTCTGCCTTTTCTGCATCAAGTTATGGTGAAAATGTCTTTATGTTTTGAGGTCAGAGGTCAAGGGACCCCTTTGAAAATTGCCATGCAAGTTTTCCCTCGCCAAAATTTAGCCTAACTTTGGAGGTTTATTTTGGCCTCTTTCCCGTCGAGCTAAATGACATGATTGATACCAATGGATTCCTTCGGTTTTATAGTTTCATATGATACCAATATTTTAACTCTAGCTTTAAGACTGAGCCCGCTACAACCTCTTAAAGCCAGTAATGTCGGCCAGGATCCCCGGCAATCCCGCAGGTGTTTTGATAATCGCCACTGTCAATCGATGTGGTAAAAGTTTGTAGTATTTCGCTAACACAATAAAAGTAAGATCGTCAGATGACCCCTCCGACTTTGTTTGGGAACGTCTTGTGGGAACCACTTCTCTAGTGTTTTCAGTTGTAGCCTCCACTTTAAAATGTTGTCTGGCAAACTAAGAGCTATCATGATACTTAGCATGCTAAATCTTTGTTATTTGTGGAAAGGCATTCATAGTTAAAGCGTCATTGGCTTATTCTGTAAAGCTTCAGTTTGACCTTCATTTACATCCTGTTGTTATTAGTGCTACATCTACAGTACAGTGAGTTAATCCAATAATCTGTCTTGTTGCAATTTTGCTTCTGCTAAATGTTTTATCGTGAATCTGTTGCAGTACTGTTTGTTGCAGGAATCATGACAAAATGTCTGTTAACTCTCGGACACGGCAGTGAAAATCCGGGTCAAAAACAGGAGTCTCTCTCACATTTCTCTGTGAACTGAGGCCTGTATTTGGTTCAGAGCAGGATGACTTATGATGTGGTTGTCTAATTCTTACTCTTGTTCGTTTTGTTTCCATAGAAACTTGTAGAGGCAAGTATGGCAATGAACAAAAAAATGTTGTGTGTGTGTCGTTTATAACAACTTTATCTCCGGGACCCCTTTACAGTGGATCAGAAACTAGATTGGTCATCGAATGAAAGCAAAAATAGATTTTTGTAGAACAGTAACATTGAAAGCTTATTTCAGTATTGATCAAAGTCACTTTGAAAAATTCATGTCAAGGCTCGATAAAATAGTGGATGAGTACTTCTCTACATTAACCAACTACAAAAATCTCTTTACGGCTTCACAAATTCACCTAAAACAAAGACTAAATGTCTGTGATCCACTTTGTTGTGTTTGCTTTGAGTCTACAAAAATGTTAAAGACAGTCAGATGTGTAGTCCAAGATACAAACAAACACCTAAAGGAATAGTTATGGTGACGATGGTTCTTGTTAGAGGTCAACCGTCCCCTCCTCCCCCTCCTGAGTGCTCTCACGTCTGAGCTGCAGTGCTGTTTTTCTGGAGTTATACTTCATGTTTTCTGTGTTTTCTCAGTTTGTGTTCCTAAATGTGTGTCTGCATGAGTGTATAAACAAACTTTGTTTAAAACATACGGTGGTGGTGGTGGTGGTGGTGGTGGTGTGTGCAGGTTATTATTGTTATGCATGTGTGTTTTACATGTGTGTACTTTAAGCTGTGCTGTATGTATGTGTGTTATGAATGTTGGGGACATGATGTTGATTTCACAAGGACTTCCATATTGGTTCTTGTGAGGCACCTTTCATCCATCATTTATTTGTGGTTTGCATTGCATGTGGTTGTCGCTAGATCAGATATTATACTTTTAAATCATTTCCTAACAGCTGATCTACGATGGCTTTGCATTTTGATTTATTGATGTTTGCTACTTGCTTGCCATTCCAGTCACAAGCTTTGTAATTGTTTAGTTTCCGCTCCTAATGCATGCTGGGAAGTGTCAGCCATTCATCCTCACCCCCCTAACATCCTTTCCATGTCCCGCCTCTCACAGATGGCGCTCGGCCACTCGATCCATTCCCCTCCGGTCAGTTTTTTCCATAGAGCCTTGTGAAGTTTTCCCTTTTCTCTATTGCCATACCCGTCGATCTTTACCTCCAGACAGAATGGCCCTGGAGCTCAGAGCTTGGAAATGTCCATCCTACACAACATTAAGGACAATGCATAATCTGTGGAGCTCAATCTGCTTGAAAAGCAGTGATGAGATTTTTAAGAAATGTCATCTTTTTGCTTTCCTTAAAGTTGTGTAGGCCACTGCAGCTTCACAGATTTGTGATTGAATGCATCAATATTAGGTAAAACAGATAAGTCATGTAGAAACAGAGCAACTAAAAACTAGATTAGGCTTCAGTTACAGTCCTCAAATGAAAGCATCCTATTACCATACAGTCATCAGGTAAGAATGTGTGCAGAAGACGCTGAATTAGTCCTCCTTTTTGTACATTTACACTGCTGGTGCTGAGTTTGAGGTTCTTTGATGATCTTGTGTTTGTGTCTCTGTGAGTGATTGTCTCTGTGTTTTGTTCTGTCTTCCTGTAGTGAGCTCTTAAAGCTCAGAATGGAGCTCATGTGTAGCGCAGGTGTGTAGACTCCAGTCAGGTGCATGAACACTCCAACAGCAACTCTCTACTCTTTACTGCCTTTCCTCCTCTTCCTCTCCTAGTACGACTCAATCTGTCTGGTTTTATTTCCTGTCCCAGTATTGGTCTCTATCTCTGGTTTCCTCCTCCCTCTCTGTCTTTCATTCACCTCTCTCTGCACCGGACTGTGAGAGCGCCCTGCTATGGCAGTTTTGTTGCAGGGCACTACTGACATGCATGAGTTGCTGCATTGCTATGAGTTCACCAATGGCTCCTCCTCATCATCTTAAAATGTCTTGCGTGTGCGTGCAGTGCTTCCCCAGCAGCAACGTGGCTATGCTGAACGCATGCTCCATCAGCGCTGTGGACAGGATTACCTAAAGAACCTCCTCAAGCTAATTCTACATTTTATTTTTTTATAATTTTCTGCTCATTCTGCACCTCATACTGACGGTTTGTGAACGTGCTGAGGGATTTGAATGAAGCCATATCTGTCTGGAGTATCTCTTTGTTTTCAGTGCTGAGCCTCCTGATATGATTCAGTGTTCTTTTGCAAAAAAAAAAAATCACATCATCATTATACAGGTTCGATCTAACCGCCACCACTTTGATTGATTTTATTTTGCACTTGGACTTTTCTCTGTGTACAAATGCTCGCTGAATACTGCTGATATCTTGCGATTTGTTGTTAATGACATGAATCACGAACTGTGTATGGGTGTGGATTTGTAAGAGCGAATGTGTAGATCAAATTATTTTATTATGCTCAATCTCTTTTTGACCAGCAAACACCTGGTTTACATAAAATCATTACAACCGTTGTCAGGCTATTAAATAGGTGTTATCGGTCGCTGTAAGCATTATAGATGTGAGTCAATAGGGACCTACTACACCCAATAGTAGGTTTTATCATCTATTCACATGGTAGATCACCAAAAGAATGTATAAAAGAAGACGACAGCGACCTCTAGCGACCGTAGTGATTATGACAGAAGCAGAAGCACTGTAATAACAATATCGACGGCATGAAACTCCTTAAGGGGTGGAAGTCGGGGACGGCAGACTAAACACAGGGTTTTCACCCAGGAGACCAGGGTTTGCATCCCATGTGAAACCACCAATAGTTTCACTTTCACTTTTGAAACTTAGTTATTTTAAGCCAAAACACAATGTTTTTCCCTAAACTTAACTACGTGTTTTTGTTGCCAAAACCTAAAGCAGCGGTTTTGTTTGTGTTCAAAATGTAACGTTTAATTCAGTTTCACAATGTGTTGCTTTTAAGTTTCACTTTTACAACATAGTAGGCGTAGTAGGTCCCTACTGACCCACATCTATGGCGCTTATAGCGACCGATAACGCCTATTTAATGGCCTGATAACAGCGCAACTGTCTTACATGTACTCCAATCCTTTTAATGGGTGCCATTAATGATACACACAATGTATGATTTTTGTCCAGTTAAATCATATGTTGATATGCCTGAATCTGACGCCTAAGTGTTGATACAAATAATAATTAGCTATGACCCGAAGCTCTGTCAGAATAGCAGACGGTGCTTCTATCATGACATGAATTCATAACATTTGTTACGTCAGTAAGTTAACGTTGTCTGAAGCTTGGCGAAGACATCTCAACCATAAAGTATTCATTCAGTCCCATCCTCAGTAATGACCATTACACCGGGGGAGTGATAAAGTTGTGTGCCAGTCTTACATGTTACTAAGTAATTAAGTAGTTCCATGTTGTCCGTCAGTCTACGTAGGAATGTTAAGCTGTAAACCTGTTGTGTGGCAGTCCTTTAAAGTGTTAAGATAATGTGTCATGTCTGTCATTATATTAAGTGTAAATAGACGGCGATACGTGAATGTCTGTCTTTGTCATAGTGAAACAAGACAGTTTTGTCCCGTCAGTCAGAAGAGTAGTGACTTTGTTCTGTCTGCGTCTTGACTGACGTGTGCTGGCCGTTGTGTGATAAAGACTTTTCCAATGTGATGTTTACATGTTTGGCCCCAATGTGTGTGAGACCTGCGGGCTCTGTACAAGTCATTAATCCAGAACTTTGATTTTAAAGCCAACGGAGACTCCTCAGGTGGATGAGCAGGGGGTAAGAAGCTCCGCCCCCTTCAGGGCCATGCCATGTTAAGATCTGCATTCCTTTGTTTGGTATTTTTCTGTTACACCTCCTATGATCTATCGCTTTCATTTACTCTCTCATGGTATGTTCCCATTCTCTGTATTATTTCATTTTTTTCTTGTTTTGTTTGTTGATTGATTTGCATATTCCTTTAAAAAAAAAAAGATTGCTACCCATTTTCCTAAATGTTTGGAGTTATTTCTAAGGAGAGTGTGTCACTCAAACGTGACGCTGCGTGTCCTGTTAGGTGGGAGTGGTTTTTATTGCCGCTCCTCACGTTTGTGCTGTTGACACTGCTACATGGTCTCTGCCACCATTGTTGCGTGGCGGTAGTGACCTATGGATGACCCCTGGGATCAGGTCACCTAGCTCTGACCTGTGAACCTCCTGGCTGACCCGTTCGGGTTGGCCCCACTGTGACTCCGCATGCAGTGACTCTGGACTGAGGGTGCCATGCTTGTGCAGATGTGACCTGTCAAGTATGGCAAGGTCTTCTCCAGCATGCCTGCCTCCTTGCTTCCTCCCCTGTAGGTCTGTACAGTGACAGGGCTCCTGACAGTGCTTTGGACGCAGACTAACAGAAGCATATCAGCTGCAGCTACACTGCTTTAGAGACTCTGTTTGATTACGATTCGACCAGAAGTTGTCTAAAATCTTCAGCCTTGTAAAGAACAACTGCACTTTGATGATAGATGTTGCCTAGGCACCAGAAAACGAATCCAAGCTCAAATGCAAAACCAGGTTTGCTCTAAACATTTCCATAAGATGCAGTGCTGCTGTCTCAGCCCATATGTGTCTGACTCCGGGGTCTCAGACCTTATCATCCCGTAAAGCACAGCCAGGTGCTCTGTGTCCACTACATGCTGTGTTGCTCTCCTGTCCTCTGACTCTGACTGTTTCTCCACAGAACACGGAGGACAGCGCTCGCATCTCCATCACCTTCTTCCGTCTGTTTCGAGTCATGCGGCTGGTCAAGCTCCTCAGCAGAGGGGAGGGCATTCGCACGCTGCTTTGGACTTTCATCAAATCCTTCCAGGTGAGGCGTAGTACGATTATGTGATCTGCGACTGAGGGAAATATTAAAGTCACTCATATTAATCTTTTTTTTTTTTTACTTTGTTTCCTCGAAGGCTCTGCCATATGTTGCTCTTCTGATAGCCATGCTGTTCTTCATCTACGCTGTCATCGGCATGCAGGTTGGTGACTAAAGAAAACATTTTCCCTTCTATGTTACCCGAGTCGATAAGGTTGCAGTTAAATTCATGTGCACAATATCTTCTGCTTCAGGTGTTTGGAAAGGTCGCCATGGTGGACGGCACGCACATCAACAGAAACAACAACTTCCAGACCTTCCCTCAGGCTGTGCTCCTCCTCTTCAGGTGTGGAGGATTTTATTGTCAGGGCTCATCAGGAAACTGATTCACTGTGTTTTTACTTTTTCTGGGTTAGTTCAATTTGATTGATTCATTTGTGTCCGTCTGTTCTTCCAGATGTGCCACTGGAGAGGCGTGGCAGGAGATCATGTTGGCCTGTATGCCAGGGAAACTGTGTGACCCCGAGTCCGACTACAACCCCGGGGAGGAGATGACGTGTGGCAGTGGATTTGCAATAATTTACTTCATCACCTTCTACATGCTCTGCGCCTTCCTGGTACACACAAGATTATTATTTAGTTATTTACTTTATAGTGCAGTATTCGGGGTGTAGCATCTCGAGAGTACCATGAGATTTAAAGGTATAATACGTAACCATTGTCGGTTGTTGTTTGCAAACACACAGCATTCAAAGTTTCCACTCCTCCCCTCGGCTCAACTATCGAGAGAGAGAGAGAGAGAGAGAGAGAGAGAGAGAGAGAGAGAGAGAGAGAGAGAGAGAAGCGATGTTCGAGCGAGCTATAGAGTGACTGAAGAGAGAGAGCGGCGTCAATGAGAACAAAGCAGTGAATCTGAGAAATAAAACGTTATTTCCTGATTGTTTCATGGCGGTTACGTTCTAAAACACAAATAAACACACAACTAACTTCGCACAACTCTGTGGGAAGTTGCTGAGTTGCCGCATTTTGAATGAATGCAGCCGAAGTCTGTGTGTGTGGCTCAGCGCTTCTCTCGGTCAAACTACTGAGACACACACTGATAATAGCTGCACCCAGTATTTGCACTTTTATTTTGAAGTTTGGGTTCATTTAAACTTGATTGCTATTGTTTAAAATCTGTGTTTTGTGATTGTGCTTGATATGATTTGCAGAAACACATTAAAAAGGCCCCACAATGCAAAACAAATGCATGTTCTCTTGCCCCTCCAGATTATCAATTTGTTTGTGGCCGTCATCATGGACAACTTTGACTATCTAACACGTGATTGGTCCATTCTGGGTCCACATCACCTTGATGAATTCAAGAGAATTTGGTCCGAGTACGACCCAGAGGCTAAGTATGTGCTCTATTACCTCCAGTATCAGAAAGTATTTCACAGTCATGTTTCTGTGTAGTCACTTGTGTCTTAAGACCGTTAATGTCTTATATCTGTTTTGTTCTTATACAGGGGCAGAATTAAACATCTGGATGTTGTGACACTTCTTCGTCGTATCCAGCCTCCTCTCGGCTTCGGCAAACTGTGCCCTCACAGAGTGGCCTGCAAGGTCTCCTCTCCTCCCTCGTTTTATCATCTAATGCACACAGAACTACTGACCATGTAGCTGGCTGTTCTGCCATGTTAAAGGCCTCTATGTGCTCTCTTCTTTCAGAGGCTGGTGGCCATGAACATGCCTCTGAATAGTGACGGCACAGTCATGTTCAACGCCACTTTGTTTGCACTGGTGCGCACTGCACTGAAGATCAAAACAGAAGGTTTGAGACAATTACATATACATCCCATTACACTGTTCTGCTCCTACAAGCGTCCATACAATACTCTCAATATGCTGAACGTTCTCTGTGTGATTTAAAATGGCTGTGAGCTGCAGAGCTGGTTTCTCAGGGACGTTTGTTTTCCCTTGTGGAGCAGGTAATCTGGAGCAGGCCAATGAAGAACTGCGAGCTGTCATCAAGAAAATCTGGAAGAGAACCAGCATGAAGCTGCTGGATCAAGTGGTGCCTCCTGCTGGTGGTTAGTGGAACCTGCCTCTGTCTGTCAATGAAATCACACACACCTTCCTGTCCTTCTGTTATATAGTTTGACACACAAACCAAGCTAAAGCAGCTCGCACACACACACACACACACACCATATGCTGCCCACATGCTGTTTGCAGTTAATTACAGGAAACTGCTCTTTCATAACTATGTCCTTAAATACAAACTCGCTCACACACACATTGATTCTTACGACGGAGTATTAGGGCCACATTGAGGAAAAAAAACGAAATCTGAGATTACGAGAATAAAGTCATAACATTACAAGAATAAACTCATAGGTTTACGTGAAAATAATTGTAATATTTCGAGTATAAATTCATTAGTTTACGAGAAAAAAAAGTCGGAATATTTTGAGAATAAAGTCAGAATATTATAAAGTAGTAATTTTACATGTTATTTTAGAGGGGAAATAGAGCAGCGTGCCACCTGTATGAAAATGAGGAACGTGGAGCATATTGTAAAGTTATACTGTAGTCTGGGTTTCACAAATTAAATACTTAATCTGTTGGCACATCAGCACCACATTATCATAAGTATCATTGAAAAGATTGTGCAAGAAACTACGTTTATACAGAATAAAGATTCACACGGATCTCGGGGAAATTACTTTTTTGTAGAGGAGGAAATTACTTTTTTCTCGTAATTTTATGACTTTATTCTCAAAATATCAAATTGTTTTCCCCTCAATGTGGCCCTAATACTCCGTCGTAGATTCTCACACACAAGTAAAGCTGTATATGTGCTGTTTCTGCTCTGCTCATGTTCTCCCCTTCAGCAGTGTGTTTCTTATTCATGTGTCTGTGTTTGATCCACACTCTTCCTTCCTGCCCCGGATGCTGACGGAGGCCTCTGACTGACTGTCTGCTGGGCTTTGGGCTTGCATGGCCTTCTAGACCACTGTGCAAGTGCATGCTCTGTCCTCCTCACTAATAACTCTCTCTTCATTTCTTTTTTATCTGTCTCTGTCTCTCTCTCTCTCCTTTCTCTGACTCACTCAGTTGAGTCTCTTTTTTCTCATTGCTTGAGCTTCCACAGCTTATTCTTCTCACACTTTTTATATCTCTGTATCCAAAAACTCTGAGGCACTTCAGAATATTCTGAAGCAGTTCTGTTTTAGGGTGGTGGCATGGAACTAGTGTTGCCTCTGTCTCCGATCTCTGTCCCCAGCGTGCTTGTTCAAAGTGATTCAGACCCCTGCTTCAGAATGATTCTCACACAAATAAATACAAATCCAATGGGACAAAAAATACATGCAACAACATGCCCATACGTAGTACAATGTTCAGTGACATCATATAACAAAAAGGCATACATGAGCACAAACAGGTGAATTTACGCAAACATACTGACATGTATGATTCATACTGTAGATCTGCTTGCTTGCATGTGCTAAAGTATTAAATTAAATGGCATTCCCCGACATTTAAAAAACACAATTTGGTTCATACACCCTCCTGCCTCCCAAAAAAAATATCAAGACATTTGAACAGATTTAAAAAGTGTTTCAGAGGTAAATGAATTGTTTAAGATCAATGTTATCTAAATTTTTAAAAGTTAAAAAATTTGTTTATTGTTAATTTACTGTGCTCTTCATCAATAGTAGTAGTAACAAGAGACAGAAAAGTTACATTATTCACAGCTTTACTGGGTCATATCAGCCCGTTCTCATTCCCAGGGCGTCAAATACCGACGTTTTGTCACGGCTGTCGGCATTCGATACCGCCGCACAAGGGTTTTCCACTATCTATGATGTAAACTCATCTGAGGCAACAGTAAAAGTTAGCCGGGAGTGTGTTGATGTATTATAAAGAGGGAAAGCGACACGCAGGGCGGGTGGGAGGCGATCCAGGAGATCGCCGTTTGTGTCCCGTGCGTTAAGTTTCACTTTTACTTTGCAATCAGCTGTTCGTTCGTGTCCCGTGTTCACAACATTAAGTCACATTTTCACTGTACAACCATGTTGTTTTTTCCTAAACCTAAGTGAGTGGTTCGTTGCCTAAACTTAAGCAAGTGTTTTTTTGTTTAGTTCACAACGTTAAGCACGTGTTAATGTGACGGAAAAAGTGACGCCGAGGGGTCTGACAAAGCGTCAGTATGTGGCGAGTTGGGATGAGAAAGTGTTGGTCATATTGATACAATTAAATCCGTCCAATTTCAAACCAAACATACATATAAGGTAGGAGATATCCTCTAAAGCTGTTCAGATGTAGTAATACACAAACAACAACAACAAAAGGTTTTGTAGCAAATATTTGATTTCCTGTTCTTTTTGAAACACAGCAAAGGATCTCATGTGGTGCAGCTTGAGGTACAGTATATACGCCATCAAGATGGATGTATATAATTGGGATATAAAATCATTCTTGGTTGATTGGGGGTTGAAGAGTGCCTCACTTGTCTGCAGTCCTGAGGTGATGTAGCCACAGTTTTTAGGAGAATAACAAGAGGGGAGAGGAGCCTCTCCCTCTCTCTCTCCCAGGGTGCTGTGTGTAGTGACCTGCTGACACAGGAAGCATTTGTGTGGTCTGTTCACTCAGATGATGAGGTAACCGTGGGGAAGTTCTATGCCACCTTCCTGATACAGGACTACTTTAGGAAATTCAAGAAACGTAAAGAGGAAGGCCTGGTGGGGGCTCACCCGACGCAGAACAACACAGCTATCGCTTTACAGGTGAGTCTCACCGTGTTTGAGTTGATATTATTTATGAGAGAGCGATTGTTTGAAATTGTGTGTATTTATGAGCATTGCAATTCTGTTGTGTCGAGTCTGTAAAATGTGTCTTTGTGCATTTCATTCAAATATCATTAAGTGTGCTAATGTTATGGTTTATGATCCAGCAGGACGCTCATGATCTTGGTGTACAGTATGAATCTGTTACTGTGTTTTTTTTTATGTTTCCAATGTGTGAATTTGTGTCTCTGCGTCTTTAAATATCATAGATGTTGATGTTAAGCGTGTGTCATCGTCTCCAGCCATCATTTCATGTCATGAAATTCACATGCAAAGCTTGTCGCCATTTCTGTTACCTTTATAATGTATGATATATGGCTACACCATACCCCCATATATCATTGTGTCAAACAGTAAACGACTTTTAATTTATTTATAATGACATTTTTGTGTATATGGTGCTAATTTGGTTACGTACACCTACACAGTAAAGGAAAGGAGGAAAAGTAATGATTCACTCCCTGCAGCATGTGTGAGACAAAGCACAGCTGGATGCTACACAAGACATTTTCAGCAGCGTAATCCTCACAGCAGGCTGCATTCAGGAGAGCACATCTGTCTGTCTGCGTATTCTCATCTCTCACAGTCTGTCAGTACTGTAAATGTCAGGTGTTGCATATTCCAGCACAGGTGTGTGTGTGTGTGCCCAGTGTGTGTGGTGGTTGTCACTCTGAGATTTTTGCTACTGTGAGTTGTGAGATGAAGGTCCCCGCTGTAGCGTTTAGCCCTCTTGTTGTCATGGTTACAGGCTGGCCTTCGCACGCTGCATGATATTGGGCCCGAAATTCGCCGAGCGATATCATGTGATCTGCAAGATGACGAGCTAGTAGACTTTATTCCAGAGGAAGACGAGGAAATTTATAGGGTAACTGATTTAATTTTACATGACAGGATTTTGATTTAAATATTGTGCTTGTAAAGTTACTTGTTGGTGTTTTCCATAGTCATGTACAAAAAAATGCACTCAGAGAAATATCAATCAGCTAAATATGTAGTAGATGTGTTATTTATGTTGCTACAATATGTAGCTTTTTGTTCATTTGGTTTGGCTTCCTTTTGTTTTTCCTCCATTTCAATTCCAACAAACTACAGTTCATTTTTGCTCACGTCATGAACCATGAAACCAGCTTCTGAACTTCTTTTTGCTCATACAATTTCTGAAAAAGAAAAATCAGCCCTGAGTCTTAACATCAATAGCACCATTTTGTTCTGCTGCTTTGTGAGAAAGTAGAAGCCTCTGGTGGTTTTACTTTGAGCGTTCCTTCACAGCGCAACGGCGGCCTCTTCGGTAACCACCTCATGAACGGTGGTCATCGGCGATCCAATGGCCACCAGACCAACGCCACGCAGCGCCCCCTGCAGGTGCAGCCTCCGCCTCACTACGCCCACATGGAGCAGCCGGTGGGACGGCTGTCTCGAGCCAACGCCATGTCCCACCCCAACCACCATCACCACCACCACCACCATCACCACCGCCACCACAACTCCTACGGCAAGTCTCCCAAATCCACCAACATCAACCTCAACAACGCCAACGTGTCCAGTCTGCCCAACGGAGGTCACCATCGTTACTACGAACACGCACCTCCCAACGGCTACCCGGGTCTTCGCAACACCTACTACGACTACGAGAAGCCTCGGACGCCCCAGGGTCAAAGGTATCCACACACTGATCATCAGCCTTTGAGCTGCTGCAGAAATAGCTCAAATAGATTCAGATCTGTGTACGCTGTGTCTCTGGGCACATTTTGTTTGGTGTTGAGTTCTTATTCCTGAACTTGCCAAATGTAGAAATTTAATATAGATAAAAACTATTGCAGAAGTTTTGAAATTCATTTTGTCCCACTGTTCACCTGATACACTTCCTTAACGCCTCGTTCCCACACAGTTTTGTGTCCGTAAATCCGTAAGCGGATTACGCCCACCTAGTGTTCAGTGCAAGGAAATACATCTTATGAATAGAAACACCATCGCAGACATGGGAGAGAAGTTACTATACAGATATGAAACTGTGTTATTATATTTATGAGTTACTGTCTGCTTTTCGCCATCCAGTTGAGATGAGTCACATTTATAATGTTACATTTGTTTCTACGTGAAAAGTTCAATGGCATATTTAGCTAACATTGGTAGCATGTGTGAACATAGAGTGCATATAGTGGTCCATATGTCTTAACAAATTAATTCACACATACGCCATCAAACTTCTAACTTAGGGTAAAATGTATAAATGTAAATCAGCTGTTATTATCACACAGCACAGCACACAGTGAAATTTACTGTCTGCATTTAACCCATCCTAGTATATTAGGAGCAGTGGGCAGCTACTATATAGCGCCCGGGGAGCAGTTTGGGGGTCGGTGCCTTGCTCAAGGGCACCTTGGCAGTGCCCAGGAGGTGAACTGGCACCTCTCCAGCTACCAGTCCACAGTCCGTACTTAGTCCGTGTGTTGACTTGAATCCTCCAGCTCCCAAGTCAACTCTCTACGGACTGAGCTACTGCTTCCCCCATAGAGCTGTATTTCAATCACCAATCAGTTTATTAATTTGCTAATTACACATTGGCATGTCATGCTAACTTCAAACCCATCAGAGATCACCGAGGTTCACATAGGAATGAATGAACATCCTGTTGATTCGCATGCATTCACAGAGCTTTGTGGGAATGAGGCATTTCATGCAGCTATTTGACGGAGGATTTAACTGAAATTTAAAGTTCAGAGTGCTCGCTGCAACGAGAAGGACATATTATATTATGTTATTATCTGTTGCATAAGTATTTCTTTCCCACAGGCAGGAGACCCAGCTTCTTATCAAACGTTCCCTTTTCACAAACCTTTATTGTACTGTAAACCCTTCACTCCATAATGGATCACAAGCCTACTCTCATACTGACAGTTAATTCCGTAAGTGACCAATAGTGCACTTATCTCCTGATTTCCCATGCTCTGTTTAGTCAGCCGCTGCTGTTTTTCTTTAGTACCCAATAAGTTTGGGGGACAATTTCATCGCTGCCACTTTACGAAAGAGAAATGATTTTTAGTTTGTTTCTTATCTCGAGAATAGAAAATGGAATTGTCAATCGACACTGGAGTCGACATCCGCCATCACGCTCTCTCCTCCTCATACATATATATGAGAATGCTGTATATGTTTCATATACCGTATGATATATATATACTGTATGTCATGCTTTCTCTGCCCTTTTTCTCTGTGCTCTCTCCTCCCTTTTCTCCTTCCTAACCAAAATGCTTTCTCTCAACCATCCCTCTGCTTTCTCGGACAGAAGGCGCTACTATGAGACCTATGTTAGGTATGTTGCTTTTCTAGGTTTGGCTCCAGCTGTATGTCTCAACAGCAAAAGAAGGACTATTTTTTATGTTTATTTGTTTCGTTTTGACTTGGTTTTGGATCAGGGAATGGTTGCATCCTTGCTAA
Organism: Sebastiscus tertius; assembly: GCA_916701665.1. Classification (NCBI taxonomy): domain Eukaryota; kingdom Metazoa; phylum Chordata; class Actinopteri; order Perciformes; family Sebastidae; genus Sebastiscus; species Sebastiscus tertius. The sequence goes on along the minus strand of CAKAOH010026339.1, from coordinate 10,756 downwards.
GTCAGTGTTATGTGCTATATGCTGGCCAGTTTGTCTGGTTGTCATCTGCCTCTGTTATGACGCAGTTGTGTCAGTGCTTTTAAAGTAGAAATAACGTAAATGTTAGTGGCCAGCATATCGCTGAGAGCAGCCCTGCTTTATGCATGTGTAAAAAGTGACGTGCTTGCTTTGAAGAAGGACCCAGATGCTCGAAAACAAGGAGGTGTATGAGAATGTTTTGAAAGATCTAGTCACTGTCTTGTTCTGTTTTATGATCATATCCACAAAATTGTCCTACACTTAATTCATTCCAGAAGAGATCTGTGTTTTAATTAATCTGATGATGATGCTGATCTGATGATGCTGAGATGACAGAGTGATGCTCCTCAGCTCGAAACTTCTGCCTGTTGTCTTGGTTTGGCTGTGGTTAATATTTATAAGGGTGGTCAGTCGCATCGCTGCCCCCTGGAGGCTTGCGTCTGCATGGCAGTGCATGGCCATATTCCAGTTGCTTCCCTGAGCAGCAGCTGCAGCGTGCATGCTCTGACCCCTGTGCCCTTAACCTCTCATCAGGTCCCACGGAGTCGATGGACACCACCCCACCATCCGCAGGGAGGAGGAGTTTGAGGAAGACCGCCTCTCCGGGGAGTATTACAGCGGGGAGGAGTTTTATGAAGATGACAGTATGCTGTCGGGGGACAGGTATGACCCTTTCTGACAGTCATATGTGTATGCGCTCAGAATAGGAAACATGTATAAAGAAACTTAATCCAAATGAAAGGGTTTCAGGATAGTGTGTGCAAAACCATTGCTGTCCAACATGCTCTTTATTCTATATGTTGACAGGTATCCGAACAGTGACGCGGAGTACGAGACTCCCAAAGGTTACCATCACCCCGACAGTTACTATGAAGATGACGAGCAGCCTCTCTACCGAGACTCACGGAGGTCACCAAAGAGACGATTGCTTCCTGCCACGCCTCAAGGTATCATACCCCCTGGTAACTTATACAGTACGTATATATATACAATTTTTCAAGTAATACATTGTATACATTTTAGATAAACTAAAACACATAATACAAACATAAAAGGAGTCACGACAGATTCAAACATGGGTACAGAGTGTAAACTTTGAGCTGTCTGATCCCGTGTGCACAAAGCATATAGATGATCATTACAGGTATAATATGTTACATTTGTCGGTTGCTGTTTGTAAACATAAAGCATTTAACTGCCGAGGAGGAGAGAGAGAGCAGCGATGAGTGAGCTATAGAGTGCATGAAGACAGGGGGCGGCGTCAGTGAGAACAAAGCAATGAATCAGAGAAATGAAACATTATTTTCTGATTGTTTCACACTGGATGCGTTCCAAAGCACAAATAAACTCACTCACACCTCCAAACAACCCAATAAATAAATAAATAAGAACACAGCACAGCACCCCATCTGTGAAATATGGCCGCTTTGTATCTGAAGAAGCGAAGGATGTATCAGACAACGAACTGAACTTTTTTTTTAGAAAAGTCCTGCATATTATACCTTTAATAATATTAAACTGTAAAATATGAATTTGGCTCCTACGCTTTCCTGATGTTGTGCATCATCCTCAGCATAACTGTTCTGGGATGTTGCATTAATTTTCTCTATGAGCGCAACAAAAAGAAAAACTGCAGGCTGTAGGGCTGGCTGTACACCAACTGTAGACTATGTCACATATGCAGCTCTGGTCATAAAACAGCTTTATCATCTCTACTAAATGCACCCATACCAATACATTTAACACTCGCTGTATGACTTACCCACTCATTCAGTTTCATATTCCTTTGAGTGTTTGCATGCTGTCAAAGCGTTCCTGCATGAGGTCACTCACTCGTCCACTCCTGACTCGTTCAGGTCACAGGAGGCCATCCTTCAACTTTGAGTGTCTGCGCAGACAAAGTAGCCAGGACGAGCTTCCACACCAGCGTACCGCTCTACCACTGCACCTTATGCAGCACCAGGTAACACAGGCACTCGTCTCACATGTTTGCTCACATTGTTTTGAACACTTTTGGAATTAATTTATTATTTCCCTCAGTCTCTAAATGAAATGATATAAAACATGTATGTTTGTTGAAGCAAGGTAAATTGTGCACTCATCCTCCTGGAGCAGCAGTAGTAGCACAGCCGTGTATAGAGTTTGCATCATGTGTCCCTCCTGAACCATCAGGTTATGGCTGTAGCAGGCCTGGACTCCAGCAGAGCCCACCGCCTCTCCCCGACCCGCTCCACCCGCTCCTGGGCCACTCCCCCTGCCACCCCGGCCAGTAAAGACCAGTCGCCATACTACACCCCTCTCATCCGTGTGGACCACCCACACAGGGAGAGTGCTGCTAGCAGCCAAGTGTCTGTGCGCAAGAGCTCCTGGTACACAGACGACCCCGAGTTCTCCCAGAGGACGTACTCGCCCGTCCACCTGCAGGTGCCACCTGAGTACCACAACCAGTACCACCAGAAGAGAGGCAGCGCCACCAGCCTTGTGGAAGCGGTGAGTTTTTGAGGCGGGATGTAGGGAAAGGAGAGATGTGCAAATAATTTGATCTCACAGGCACATTTTTTTAGATTTATGCTGCTGTCAAAACAAAACGTGACAAGCAAGATAAGTAAAACAAGATTGCAAAACATCCACAGTAACATTTTTTCCCCTCATTCTGTCGAGCAGGTTTTGATATCAGAAGGGCTTGGGAGATACGCCAAGGATCCCAAGTTCGTCGCTGCCACAAAGCACGAGATAGCAGATGCATGTGAGATGACGATAGATGAGATGGAGAGCGCAGCCAGCCACCTGCTGAACGGAGGGATGGCCCCGAGCGTCAACGGGGTCAACGTGTTCCCTATTCTGACTCCGAGGGACTATGAACTGCAGGACACTGCAGCCAGCTACAGTGACGAGGAGCCAGATACGGAGCCAAGAGCTCCTTATGAGGAGGACCTGGCAGATGAGATGATCTGCATCACGACTTTATAGCATTGGCTGGAGAAATCTGCAACTTGTCAGACTACAATCAGTGGAAATTTAAAAAAAAAAAAAAAGAAATGCATCTGTTGGTTCTGACCAAAAGAAGTGCCTTTTACATTGAAGAGAAAAGGCATATAGAAGAGAGACACATTAGTCCCGTTCCGTTAATTGTTCTCCACCTGCCGAGCAAAGGAGGTCACAACACAGAGCCAGATACCATCCCTGCTGAGGAGCACAGAGGGACTCCTCCTGTCAAAGGCCTCGAGATGGAGGTGACGTACAGGTTCAGCCAATCAGAGATGAGGATATTGAAAGATGGACCAACTGGCAAAAAAGGTGTGAGCTACTCTCTAGGACGGGTCTCTAAGGGTGATGACAATCAGATGTACGATGTCATTACCTCGGTCACTTTATTAAGGTTTGGCATATCATGCAAGTTTTCAATGCAAGCATAGAAAAGGCATATCTCCTCCCGTAGTTGTTAGTGTGACTTGATCCCTTCGTTGTTGTTAGAGCAGACCGTTTAATGATCGCTACAGCTGAGTCAAAAAGTGAAGAGCTCCAGTAGAGTTGTACCAGATTATGCAGGAACTAACTGTCCTACTTATAGCATCATTCAACTTGAGATACTGTATGTACTTTTGAAGCGACAAAAGCATTTGTGATAAATGCACTAGCAGGCAGGTTATTTTAAAATTTTAGAATATCCTGGTTAATATTTCATAGTTGATATGCTGTAAATTGTATTATATAACAAAAGAAACTTTGTAAAGAGATACTCTATATTTTGTAATTATGTTTCATTTAAAAGATCAGCAATATGGACCCTTGTGACTCCTTGTTATGCTATAAAAGCAGACTTGCATTATTTTATTAGGTACAAGATTCTGATATTTATTTGCCTTTTATTCTTTTGCTAATATGCACCCTTTATTTTGCCTATGAAAACAGCATTTTTAAGAGATTCTGCTTGTGTGACAACACTACTGCACAAGATATGCAAATGGCTTTGATTTCTTAGCTTAGGAGTACACGTGTTACTTCATTAAACCAACACCAGTTGCATAAGGTTAAGCCCCCTTTAAAGGAGCATTTTTAGGATCCAGCGCTGAAATTTTATACAGATGTGATGAACACATTTGTTTGCATATTTTGTGCAGGGCATGCACAAGGATTTAAAATGCATAGTGCATTAACAATGCTGCTTTTTTAGTTGGTTTCAGAGTCAAACCTAGGTTTCGTCAGCCCCTACTGAAATGCCTTTTTGCTGCTGAAAGAACGAAAAAAATGGTAGATGGTTATAACAGGGATAAATTAATATTTCGCATAGCTTGTGCTGGGATTTTCCATGACGTACTCTTTGTTGATGGTGTAATTCCATTAAACCTTTGTACTGAATCTTGGCAATCACATCTTAGCCTTCATGTGGTGTGTGAGGCCTCGCAGCCTGTGGTGGCCGGAGACACATGCACACATCCAAAGGTCAGAAACAGTCCAACGTGTTGTTGTTGTAGATGGAAGGACAGAAGGTGTCCTGGTGTCAGGATGCTGGAGAGAGGCTAAGCAATACTAACCCCCCCGCCCCTTTCTCTCTCGGCCTGCCTGGTTCCTGCATACAGTATACCTCGTTAGGCAACGGTGACAACATATCATTGTCTCAACTTACCTGTCTGTCACAGTGGAGTCTTCAAAAGAGATTAGATAACGCTATTTATTAATGAGACTGGGAGGGAAAACTCACCCTGGATGCATAAAAAGGAGCAACTGAAGCCCACAAGTTGGAACAAAATGTCTTTTAGTTTTTATTAATTACCATTTATTGATCTATTACAGTGCGGATACTGGACTAAATAAACTGAAATGGGCTTTTTCAGGCATTACCATGGAGAGTTTGAGTTAGCACCAAGGGTATTTAATGTGTCGTTCATGAGTGTTTGATTTGTAGGCGAGTGCGTACTGTACTCTAATTCAACCGAATACTGTCATGAAAATGTAGGTTTTCCATTTTGTGTGCACATTGAAAGGGCTCTTTGAATTGTTTGTGAGTAAAAAAAAAAAAATGTGTTCTAGTCCTTTTGTTGATGACTGTCATATAAAAGGACCAATGCACATAAACAGGCACATTGTACTATTCGTAGCAATTACAGTACTGATGAACTGAAGATATGCATTATTTTGTAAACACTTTTAAAAGTTGTGTTAAACTAAAGATGAAAAGAACTTACTTTTACCTCATGTCAGGGATTCCTGAAAAAAGAAAATAATGATTTGGTTCAGTCTATACCAATGGTATTTAAATATTAGCACATAGCTGTTTGTCTTTGCACAAGTAACTGTATAGTGCTTTTGTTTCTCCTTTTTCTAAACAGATTTGTGTATTAAGGTGAGACAATTTTGTACTTTTTGTGACTGTGTGTATGGTTTAGTGGAATCTATATTTGTCATTTACACCTCACCTTACAATGCTGGGAATGAAAGAGTATTAAAAAACATTTTCAAGGTGCACTGTTTCTCTGTTCGCGGGTAGGGAAAAAAATAAAATGGTAAAGTACCAGTTTACAGAGAAACACATATTGATTTGAACGTTTCTATTAGTTTTCTTCATATTGTTATGATTATAATTACTATTACAACTATTAATGTTCTGAAAGCTGTATTAAAATAGAAGATAATGTAAAATATGTACAAAAGTATGGAAAGACCCATGGTAATGTTCTCTACTTGAAAGTCTTGATATTTGCTCCTTAATGTTTTTATTCAGTAAACATCATTTCTCTTAGTAGCAAATGCTTTACTATAACCTTCTAGGTTTTTTATCGATACATTTTTTTGTATTTTTCATTTTATTTTGGCCTTGACTTTATTTGAATCGATACTGATATTTTATTTTCTATTGATCATCACTGAATAAACTTATGCTGAATTACTGTTCTCATTTATTTGTATTCTGCACTTTTTAGAGAACAAACACTGGACACTGTTTTCATCACTGCCAAGTCTGTCTGTTACCTGTGACATTAGAAAATGGGGAGTGGACTCGCAGACCAGGGGAATCTTAACGTTAGCCGTAGGAGGTCATACCTGCTGGTGTGGACTTAGTTGAGGCGTGAAATGTGGGGTGAACTCTCATGGACCGGGGGAGCAGGAGATAAAGGGTGACCTGGTTAATCTTTCATATAATCTTGAAGCGCAGCACTAACTTGTGTAATTCTACCCGCAAGGGGTGGTCATGTGTAGCTGGATGAATCGTGCAGCCGAAGGCATTCCCACATCCCTCTCCTGCTCTGGGAACGTTACGGCTGATACCCATACTGACATTCAAAAAAGAGAGACCGGTGGGCACGTTCAACATATGCGTACTCCGCCCAAGCAAGTAGATCGCTCCAGGTGGTTGGGTTGGAGGAAACCAGGCACAGATGGGGGCGGCAATAGAGCTGAATCCCCTATTGAAGTGTCGGTAAAAATTTGCAAAGTCGATATAGCACTGAATCTGTTTGATGGAGTCAAACTGAGGCCACTCTAGTACTGCTTTGACCTTGCTGAGGTCCATCCTAATGTTGCCCTGTGACACAATACACCCCAAAAAGCTGAGGGTGGAGGCATGGAACACACATCTCTCTGCCTTGACATAGAGTTAGTGCTCCAGCAACCTCTGCAGTACTAGTTTGACGCTTACATTAAAGATGGACGAAATGACGTGAAGCCAAAACACCTCAATCGCCCCCTAGTGGCTGTCTGCAGTATAGGTCATAAATCCCACCCCTCCATGTTAGCGGATGGGACATGGGCCAAACTTAAAAGTCAAAGTACATGTCAAATACATTTTCCCCAAAAGATTGTTTCTGTCATTTCAGGTAGTTCTTATCACGCTGATGTATGTTCAAGTGTTCATTTTTTTGAGAAGATTGGTTTTAATTAGTTATTTGATGCTGTAAAAAGGGGGTGAGATGTCATGATTGGCTGTGAGTCTCTCTCGCTGACACGCCGTGGCCATGCTTGACTCACGATTGGTGCGGGTGGATGACTTCGATACTGTGGCTCCACCACCCGATCTCTACTGCACCAAATAATGTAAAAATCTCAAGATGGCGGCTATTTTGGCTTCACTTACAGTGGGAGGAAGTTGAGACGCATCGTCCATGTATATATGCAGTCTATGGTTTGATGTTGGACACATGCTCCTGATAGGAGTGGACAAGTATCAGGATGTCATCCAGGTACATGTAAACGAATAGTTCTAGCACGTCCCTGAGAACGTTGTTCACGAACGCCTGGAAGACTGACGGAGAATTTGAAGGACCGAAAAGCATGACAAGATATTCATAGTGCCCTCTAGGTGTGTTGAATGCCGTCTTCCACTCATCCTCCTCGCGTATTCGCACTGAATTTTAAGCATTTCGAAGGTCCAACTTGGTGAAGCGGGACGCACCCTGCAGGCATTCAAATGCCGTGGACATGTGGGTGAGAGGTTAGTGATTCTTCACTGTGATCCTATTAAGATCCCTATAGTCTTAGCCCCCTGACATCAATACAGCTCTTCATAGCATTTCAGGTCACCAGCCCCTGGGAGTGTAGTTCCCGGGAGGATAACGATGGCACAATCATAGGGCCTACAGTATGGGGAGGTAGGACAGAGGCCTTCTGTTTACTGAATACTTCATTAAGTTCAGCGTACTCTACTATGTCGGATATGAAATTGCGAGATGCACACTCAGGACCTCAACTTAACTCTGCCCCCGAACCCCAGTTGATGAAGGATTGTGTTTCTTGAGCCATGGTGTCTCAGAATGAGTGGCACATTAAGTGCATCAATATGGAAAATTCAAATATTTTCTATGTGTCTGTCAATGCGAGATTTAGGTGGCCAGTAGCCTAATCTTTTCAACCCACCCTATATCCAAAGGTCGTACTTCCACTGCCGCAAGAGAGGGGAGATATGGGCAGTTAAGATTTCGGGCCAAGGTTGAGTCAATAAAACTACCCGCTGCAGCTGAATCCACAAACAGGGAGGTTGTATTTGTTATTACCCACGATAACTCAACTGACAGAAAGGTGCGGTTGGCGACTGCCGGGAGGGGATTATTTAGACTCGGCAGAACCTCCTCATGTTCTGACGAGTCTACTCGTTTCCCTGCACATCTCTTTTCTTCAGTAGAGGGCATGTATGAATGTCCTGCCCTCCCACAGTACAGACAGGACCCACAGCTCATACAGTATGCTTCTCAATCTCTGCCCAGGAGAGCCACATGTGCCCTATTTGCATGGGTTCATCACTGTTCGGGAGGCCCTCGGAGCAATTTGGGCGTTTCCTGAGAGACGCTAAACTTCACCCCCAACATGGGGCGGTGGTGAACATGCTTTCTCTCTCTGTTATGTTCACGGATTCGAATATTGATCCGAATTGCCATGGAAATAAATTCCTTGAGCGAGTCTGGAACTCTGTTTTTCGGTCGGATCATTTAAACAAGTCGAGTGTACTCTTAATAGTTTCTCAAGATCGGCCACCCTGCCTTTAAACTTCTCTGATAGGGCATGGATAAAGGTTGACGTCAGGGCTTCCCTGTTCCATCCCGATTCAGCAGCTAAGGTGCAGAATTCAATGGAGAACTCGGTTACTCTGGCAGACCCCTGACGTAACCCCATAAGATTTTTTGCGGCTTCCTGGCCGCTTATGTCATGGACAAAAACTCTCCTCATTTCTGCCACAAAGAGAGCAGCATCAGAATAGACAGGAGTCTGCTTCTCCCACAAAACCACAGCCCATGAAAGGGTCTTATCTGAGAGGAGGGATATTATGTATGCTACCTGGGCTTGTTCTGTGCTAAACACGGAGGGTTGTAACTCAACCACCAGACTACATTGGGTAATAAACCCTTTATATTTCCCTGGATGCCTATCATAGCGGGCAGGAGTCCGCATTTTGGGTTCATGGACTGCAATAGGGGTGGAACTGGGGCTGCTTTGACTTTGGGTGGAGTCGGTCCTGGTTTCTGTAAACGGGTTAAGTATTTCTCTTAACATGTGGTCATGAGAAGCCTGTTGTTCAGCGATGGCACGGAGCATCTGCTCACGGGAGCCTAACAGGGTTCAGACAGTGATTGACTAGAGGATAAAGTCTCCGGGAAACAGAGTGAAGTCGACTAAAGATAGAGACACTGGCAGGTCCAAACTGAGAAGCCAGGCCACACAGACCTGCCCCGCTCTAACTGACTAAGTTTGAAGAGCAAACAGGTTCACGTGGTAACTTCTGCAGATTCACACACCTCTACACAGCTAGAACCAGCAACAGAGTGAAGCATCTGATCACTGGAACCAGGGCTAGATTAAGGCTTCACACACCTGGTCCTCATCAGGGACAATCAGGCTCCACAGCTGCCTCTGCTCAGAGATAATTAACCCAACCAGCTTGCTGAGTGGCAGGTACGGGTGCATTGCACATATCTATACTATAAAATCACAATCATAGTTTAAAAGACATTCAATGATAGTTGTAGTCATAGTTTCACTGATACGTGTAGCAGGTGACAAAAAGGATGTGAACTGAATTGTACAGGCAAAACTCTTTTTAATGTATAGACGCAGGTGTGTGTACATTTCTTTTTTTTTTTATTAATACTTTATTTTTTCCCTTTTTTCGAAGTTGTTTTCATATATACAATTTACAGTTCGTAATTACAATAGTTTATAAATAAATTTTTTAAGTAGTTGAGCTTAGAGACAAACTCACTAAGTACAGAGAAAACAACTTCAGCATTCAAAATTGAAATAAAATTAAGAAAAGAAATAATAATAATAATAATCGTAATAATAATCAGAATCATAAAAGGAAAGAATAGAAGAAATAAAAAGAAAAGGAAAAAAAGAAGAAAAAAGAAACAATAATAATACAAAAATAAGAAAGTAATAATAATAAATTAAATAAACAAATAAGTTAATAGAAAATAAAAGGGGGTGGGGATTCATTGTATTCATTGTTTCTTCTTTCCCTTGTAAGATTTTATATACATTACCTATAGTATATTTGAGTTTGCCATTATAATTGCTTAAAATATATTTCAACAGGGGGTGAATATTTTGAATGTCTTTTATTTGATTTCTTTTTACATAACTTCTAATTTGTAGATATCTATAAAATTGGTAGTTAGGTACGCGGTGTGTGTGCATTTCAGGCGGGAGACACTTTGTTGGTCTCCGTCTCCACAGTCGTTACCGCCTCTGATGCCTCATCGTCCTCCGAGGACTGTGTCCCACACAGCAGGAAGGGCACTGCATATTTACGAAACTATAGAAAACAAAATGAGCCAAAGCGTAAAAGGTTAAGCCAAGACAAGGCATACTGTCTCTTTCATTCATACAACATTCAGCAGCTTGTACAAGATGCATTATTTTGCATACAAACATACATCCAATTCCAAATCATATAAATGATAGGGCTGTCAAAGTTAACGTGATAATAAGACGTTAACTCAAATTAGTTTTAACGCAACTAATGTCTTTAACGCATTAACACAACTTGCAGTTTTTAGGTTATAGTGGGATTAAATCTAAAGTGGAGATACTGGCATCACATGAAACTAGAAAACCTAAGGAATCTGTTGGTACCAACCATGACATACTAGCTTGTCGAGAAGGAGGTTAAATAACACTCCAAACTTACGCTAAATTTTGGCGAGGAAAAACTGTCATGGCCATTTTCAAAGGGGTCCCTTGACCTCTGACCTCAAGATATGTGAATGTAAATGGGTTCTATGGGTACCCACGAGTCTCCCCTTTACAG
>CAKAOH010026338.1:0-17843 GCA_916701665.1 Sebastiscus tertius | reverse complement strand
TGTGTGTGTGTGTGTGTGTGTGTGTGTGTGTGTGTGTGTGTGTGTGTGTGTGTGTGTGTGTGTGTGTGTGTGTGTGTGTGTGTGTGTGTGTCTGGCAGCCAGGAGCCACACTGCACACAGCTGGTGGCGCGGCTGCAGCGTCTCGTCCCAGCAGGGTGTATTCTTAGCTCCCTAAACCCAATAAGTGAAATGAGATTAGACGACACACACAACCAAAACCTCAACCACCACCACCACTACACACACACACACACACACACACACACACACACACACACACACACACACACACCTACACAAACACATACAAGCTTAAGACTGAGCCCATGTGTGAAGAGCGGCTACTGTCAAAGTCTCCCGTCTCTACGAGGGCTGTCAATCAATTCAAATATTTAATCGCAATTAATCAAATCAAATTAATCGCACATTTGTATCTGTTCTAAATGTACCTTAAAGGGAGATTTGTCAAGTATTTAATACTCTTGTCAACATGGGATTGGACTAATATGCTGCTTTATGCAAATATATGTATATATTTATTATTGGAAATCAATTAACAACACAAAACAATGACAGATATTGTCTAGAAACCATCTCTGGCTTTAAAACTGAGCCCGCTACGACCTAAAAATCACAAGTTGCGTTAATGCTTTGACTGCTCCTAGTCTCTATGTTTTTTCTCGGTCTTTGCACATCTGCAGGCTGTGACTGAAACCAGCTCTGATGTCACACACAACACAATAATGCACAGGGAAAAAGCGTGCAATAAGAACACTGTTCTTGCTTTTGGCGTGTCATTTCTACGCCATGTAGTCTGCACTGATGGTAATGTAAATGTATCCACGTAAATATGTTTCGCTCAGAGGTAGTGACGTACAATAAAAAGTGATAAAGAAGCTTATGATGGGAGGGGGGGTAGATGGGTCCAACAAACTTTAAGCCAGGAGGCTGGTGTTTTGTTTTTTAAGTTACGTTTGTGAGTTTGCGTACTTACTTTAAGGCCAGCCATGACGTTTTTTCCTAGTGAGTGGTCTTGTTGCCCCCTGCTGGTACTGCAGAAAAATGTAACACTGACACGCTATCCTCTGGTGGACAGGCAGGTCTATTACACGCTTTGGAGTTACGTCGTGTTGAACACAGGTGTTCATTGTTTTTAACCACTAAACATACAATGTTTTCTGTCTGTAAAGGGGAGACTCGTGGGTACCCGTAGAACCATTTTCATTCACATATCTGGAGGTCAGAGGTCAAGGGACCCCTTTGAAAATGTCCATGACAGTTTTCCTCGCCACGTTAGTATGACATGGTTCGTACCGACGGATTCTTTAGGTTCTCTAGTTTCATATGATACCAGTGTCTTCACTCTAGCTTTAAAACTGAGCTCGCTACAACCTCCATAATATCGACTGTGTTAACGCGTTAAAGAAATTAGTGGCATTAAAACGAATGTTTCAATACATTATTATCACGTTAACTTTGACAATATATATGTACATATATATATATGTACCGTATATATGTATGTGCATTTTATATACACACACACATACACACATGCACACTGGTTTAAGGCAAAGTTTAGCTGCCTAACTTTAATTTTTAACCTATTTTTTGACCTCTTCCTGTCTTCCTCCGGTCTTCTTTTTTTATGCTGTTACTAAATTTCCCCCCCGGGATCAATAAAGTTTGATCTCGTCTCATCTTATCTTATCTTATACGTAGTTTATTACACGGCTGTGTTGAATACTCGATTCTGATTGGTCAATCACGGCGTTCTGCGGTCTGTTATTTCTTTATAGAAGACCGTTGCTATGTATAACAGACCGTTGCTATGTATAACAGACCGTTGCTATGGGCGCAGCTCTGATGTCGGACTCTAGAGGACCGTTCTTATGTCAAAGTACAGATTTCTTCAGTAAGTAGCCGTGTAATAAGCGGGATAATGTACAGCTAGCGGGTCATTGTTGTGAAAGAATCCCCTTCAGGGCGATGAGAGACCCCTCTGCTAACGGCATCGCACCAGTTTCTTTCACAACAATGACCGGCTCGCTGTACATTATCCTTTACTTATTAGTATGTCTATAGGTTCGGTATTTCTTTCACTCTCAATGTTGAGCATATTTGCAAAAACAAATGCTGCTGCTTGACTAGACGTCTATCCTGTATGCCCCTCCTCTCTGACTTTTCCTTCAACTTTCCGTTGAATAACTTTAAAGGTCCACGAGCTGTATAATATCCCGTCTCTATTCTGTTTCATCATCTCATTTCAAACCTGACCCGGTGCCGTGTTTCTCGCGGCCGCAGCACGGTTAAATACAAGTACATGTTTGTGCATCTTTTTATACACCTTTACCCATAATTCAGTCTGACATATTTGGAAACTTTGGGATTCTCGCTGGTGTTAAAAATAAAGTCCTCAGAGTTTGAAAAAGTCATTTTGTAGCGATGAACCGGGCAGCCTACAAGAAACATGTCTTTTTTTGTTATGTAAATAAAATATCATCTTGCAGTCTTCAGTCCTCCACCTCTCGCTCGTCCTCTCAGCCAGGACCAGGTGAGTCATATACAGTCCTCAGTGTTACATGACTGCCTCACCTTATTATCCTCCTACAAGGTTTTCATCAATCAATAGTGTGCAGCTGACATTTGTCATATTATTGGGATTTGCTGGTTTCGAATGCAGACATTTTGCAGCCAAGCTTTAAATAGCCCGCTGACCGCAGAATATTTGGTTGAGTGTGTGACAGGGAGAGTGAGGTGCTGCCAAGAAGTGTGTGTGCGGTTTGAGGAGCGTTGGTGTGTGTGTATGTGTGTGTGTGTGTGTGTGTGTGTGTGTGTGTGTATGTGTGTGAGAGAGTGAAATGTTTATGTGTGTGTTGGAGAGGAGAGGGGGGGTGGCTGGGGAGGGCATTAGTGAATGGCTGTGCTATTGCATCCTCCCAGGAGACCTCTAAAACACACACATTGTCCCGTCTGCACTCACACACACACACACACACACACACACACACACACACACACACACACACACACAAGCTTAAGACTGAGCCCATGTGTGAAGAGCGGCTACTGTCAAAGTCTCCCGTCTCTACGAGGGCTGTCAATCAATTCAAATATTTAATCACAATTAATCAAATCAAATGAATCAGACATTTTTATCTGTTCAAACTGTCCCTTAAAGGGAGATTTGTCAAGTATTTAATGCTCTTATCAACATGGAGGTGGACAAATATGCTGCTTTATGCAAATATATGTATATATTTATTGTTGGAAATCAATTAAAGGGACTGTTTATAACTTTTTACAGGTATAAATCTACCGGGTCAGGATCCCATGCGCGCTTGCATGTGTCTACACTGTTCAGACCGCTCCGCTGCCTGCTTGTCTTCACTCACACAACGCGTGCGTTCTTGCTCCACTCTCAGGTGCATGCTGCTCACTCCACACTGCAGAAGAGTTAGTTTAGCTCTGAGAATATCTAGTGAATGTTCAGTGGACGTTAGTGCAGAAATAACTGCTGCAGCTCCTCCAGACCAACAGAGGTTTCCCGTGTCTTGTGAAGTGACGGGGCTCCGCAGAGAGAAACGTTATCGTCTCTGACCAAAACTCCGGTGTCTCCCCCGTTCCCTCCAGCCGCGGTTGGAGGAGATAACGTTACTCGCTGCGGAGCCCCACTGCTTCAGCCCCGGAGGCTGAAGCAGGAAAAGCCAACACGAGGATCAGCATTGATTCATGGAGAGACCTTGGTCTGGTCAGCTAACATTACTGCCAAGCAGCTGAAATATAGAGTGATATTGTGCTTTTAGCTGACGTGTGTCTCCTCACTGTGTTGAGCGATGCTCGTTCATGTCTATGTAGAGCGAGCACAAACGCGAGCAACAGGACACTGACTTTCGTTGACTTAACGGACACAGGTGTCGCTGTTAACAAGCATTTCGGAAAGTTACAAATAGTCCCTTTAACAACACAAAACAATGACAGATATTGTCCAGAAACCCTCACAGGTACTGCATTTAGCATAAAACAATATGCTCCAATCAGAACATGGCAAACTGCAGCCCAACAGGCAACAACAGCTGTCAGTGTGTCAGTGTGCTGACTTGACTATGACTTGCCCCAAACTGCATGTGATGATCATAAAGTGGGCATGTCTGTAAAGGGGAGACTCGTGGGTACGTTTTTACAACGATACGATACCTATCTATTTCCGTGGCTGGGATTCGATTCAATGATGATATTTGGCTCATCTAGAGCGATGCGATGTCTTGAAATCGATACAGTAACTTTTTTCTGCCAAAAATTCAATCAGTGTGAAATACATATCTGATACGGACAGAGCAGGTCAGGACTCAGAATTCAATTTCCCCACATGGCTCCATGTAGGTTTTTTTTTTTACTTTGGTCCTTGCAAAATTACAAACTACAGGTGTGAAAGTGACCAAAGACACGCCTGCACTGCTGCAGATGTTCACAAAACTTCTTGGTGTTGAGCAAACACACACACACACACACACACACACACACACACACACACACACACACACTATAAGCCCGCCTCCTTCATCTCTCTGCCTCCTCTACCTCTCTCTCCTCGCACCGCCCCTCAGACTAAAGTCAGCACACATCTCCTCTCAGCCAGACGCACCGAGAGACGGTGAGGAGAGGAGAGGAGAGCTCCGTGCGTATTTACGCGTATATGTGTCCGTGGAGGAGAGTTTGGAGAGCTGCGGCGCGCTGGCAGGAGCTGGTCTGAGAGCAGGAGACCCTTTAGCGGCAGCAGCAGCAGCGGGTGATTAGAAAAACCTCCAGAGAGGAGGAGGAGGAAGAGGAGGAAGAACCAGAAACGTCTGTCTTCTCTTACTGACTGCTCATGGGACTGGAGAACCGGACCGGACCGTGAAGCTGCGCGTCTCTCCGGTGGATGAGCCACTGGATGCGGGACGATGATGGATTAACAGCCTTCTGCAGGACCCCACCGCTTCTTCTTCTTCTTCTTCTTTGTGTCCACCTCTTCCTCGGGATTATTTCATCTCTCCCTGACCTCCCTGACCTCCCTCTCGAGATGACCGAGGACTCTGCTCTGCGCTGCGTCCTGATGCTCTGCTGCGCGCTCCTCTCGGCCAACGCGAGCAACTGGCTGTAAGTCTGGACTCCTCATTAAAACTCCACATCATCTTCTCATCTTCCTCTGCACTGTGAAGAATTTCCCAGTAAAATAACAGTAAAGAACTGGCAGCAGGGTTGCCTTTATGTCACTGTTAATGAAAAATACAGTTTGAACTTTATTAATTTCACAGTTAATTTAATGTTTAAAGATACATTATATAGCTGTTTTCACCTCTCTTTTACATTATCTTACTGATTTGTTTTAATGCACTATTTATTTTTTACATACAATATTATTTTTTTGCCAAGATGAATAGGCTTAGCAGGTTACAGACATAGGAATAGTCACACTAAATACAATTAAAGGCACTTGTTAGGAACAAGGCTATAGTAGACTTGTTGTGTGTCTCTAGCTGCTACAAGCACAGAATGAAACCAGAACAACATGTGAGTGGAGAACAATAAAGATAATTCACTGATTATCCAATCATGTACAATGTACAAGCCTCACATGAGCAGATCAGGTCCCAGAATTAAAATAATACTGCATGAAGCTGTTACTGATGAGACTTTAGACAGTCGATCAGCAGTAAAGTGCTGTTTTTTGAGAATGCATTATAGTTCAGTTAAAAAACGGCCTATGAGCATAATTTAACAGGTTTTCTTTTGTATTAACAGTAAAGCACTGTTTTTAGCAATAACAGGTTAATACTGTTGAAATCCTGCTGTGAATTAACAGCAATTGTTTACAGTGTGTCCTCTTTTCCCTCCAGCTCACTGGCTCTTCAGGTTAATTGTTAACCATCACAGACACATGCTCTCTCTCTCTCTCTCTCTCTCTCTCTCTCTCTCTCTCTCTCTCTCTCTCTCTCTCTCTCTCTCTCTCTCTCAATTCATTCATTTTTTCAATTCAATTTGCTTTATTGATCATGACTGTCAGGTGAACAATATTGCCAAAGCGTCAATTCAATAATAAATAAAAATAAAAAAAGAACAACATAAAAACAAAAACATATGTGAATGAATGAAAGACTTTATTTCAAACATAAAATAAATAAAAACAGATACAAAATAATAACAAACAAAACAAAAGTAAGAGTGTCCGAAAAGGAGTATAGGTAGAAGTAAAACTTATATTTCCCTATACCCCCTTTCTCACTTCTCCTCTAATAACTCATATACCATAGAATGATAATATAATATAATATATAAACTATCCCAGATTTATTTACATCCCAAATTAAATATATGAGTAGCATCCCAAGTTTATTTACAACCCACATATCCATCCGGAGTTACTTATCTTATCACAACTCTTCCTCATCCATATACCTCCCAAAAATATATATTTGTATATACAATTCATTAAGCAAATTACAATATATAGATATTTAAAAAGAACATGCATGTAAATGGAAGAAAACAATAAATAAGTAATTAATGTTTGTTGTGTCAATAAAACAAACAAGCAATTAATAACAATATATTGCAATGTCAAAGGATAAATGTAAAAAAACAACAAAAATAAAAACATATAGAGTAGTAGTAGAGGAGTAAATAAAAGGCAGAGTGTGCGTTACACCTATTATGTGTTGTTGTTGTGGTTGTCTCTTCGGCTGTGACATCACTGACGTATCCTGCAGCTTCTATGCTGATGACTCTATTCTCTCCAAGTAGATGCTGTATTTTATTTTGGTCAGAGAGGAAATCGAAATTTTGGAGATTACATTTAGTTTTTGTTAAGAATGATTTCCTAATTTCTTCATATGTGCATTGTAGCAGGAAATGTTGCTCTCTCTCTCTCTCTCTCTCTGCTCAGACTTAATCATTTACCAACACCGCTACATCCCCCCTTTACCAAAAGAAAATCACCTACAAGTGAAAAAGCACATGTTCTTTTTGGAAAGGTGTGTGTTTCCATGTAGGTGAAATTGCACATTGCATTACTTTTTTATGTGAAAAATAAGTTTTATGTATGAAACTAATACATTTTATAGCAGGTGGAAATGTGACAATCATGTGCAGACTGAAGAAAAATAAGTTCAGGGTCAGATGTCTGAGGATAACCCTCAACCCCATTTGTTCATAGGAACCATACGATTTGGGAAATTCTGCAGTCAAGACCTCGCGGGAAGAAGTTTTTCTTTTTTTAAGTGTAGCCTGTAAAACTTAACGCGTTAATTTCCGTGTAAATGGCTGAGAACAAACTGTGAAACTGAACCGTTACGGACCAATCAAACCTCTGACCTGCGTCCTTAAAAACATTATTTCATAATCCTAAATTCATATTTTGTCATCACCAACATCCTCATGAGGAAGGCAGACGCCGATGCTGTTAATATCAGACAGACGTGGGGGAAAAAAATATTCTATTATAAAATTAAAACACATAAATATCCCAGCAAATTATCATGATACAGGGGTTACGATTCAATATATTGTGACGTATCGCGATACTGAAAGCAAAGCGATATGTTGCGTTTTTTTCAAATCTAATTGTAGGAAAACCGTCATAAGTCAAATTGTCAAATAGGGACTAACATCATTAAGCTACACGTGAATACAACGGGACTCAGGATCCACAAGAGTCTCAGCTTTCCAGTCATCATTCATTTATGCAGTATGCAGAAATATTAAAACACACCATTTTAGAATAGGTGAAAATAACACATTTGTACTGCATGTGATTATCATAAAGTGGGCATGTCTGTAAAGGGGAGACTCGTGGGTACCCAGAGAACCCATTTACATTCACTGATCTGGAGGTCAGAGGTCAAGGGACCCCTTTGAAAATGGCCTTGCCAGTTTTTCCTTGCCAAAATTTAGCTCAAATTTGAAGCGTTATTTAACCTCCTTTCCCAACAAGCTAGTGTGACATGGTTGGTACCGATGGATTCCTCAGGTTTTCTAGTTTGATGCCAGTATCTTCACTCTAGCTTTAACACTGATCCCATACAGCTTTTTGGAGAATTGATACTAAGTATCGCAAAACATAATATCGCGATACTCATGTGTATATTTTCTTACACCCGTACTGAA
The DNA here is from genome assembly GCA_916701665.1 of Sebastiscus tertius. Taxonomy (NCBI): domain Eukaryota; kingdom Metazoa; phylum Chordata; class Actinopteri; order Perciformes; family Sebastidae; genus Sebastiscus; species Sebastiscus tertius. The sequence goes on along the minus strand of CAKAOH010026338.1, from coordinate 9,698 downwards.
TACCAGATGAATTTTACTAACACACTTAAAATACCTCAATGAATAAAGTACACTATTAGTTTACCAGTACAGGCAGACACCACGTGTGTGCATAAACATAAAAGTATAAGGATATATCAGGAGCCCATTTTATTATTCATTCATGTATTTGGTGTGTGTGTGTGGGGGGGCTCCAGCACACAGTGTGACTCTGTAGTTGAACGGCACAGTCAATGCCACCTCCTCCTGGGGCCGGTCGGTTGGGTCGCATGTGTGTGCCTGCTCTCCCGGCAGCCTGTGGGAGGTGGTTAGGTGGGTTTCTGCATTCCTCCGCAGGCTCCGCTCCATTTTCTGCTGCCATTCATTCCTCTCAGCTGCACAAATTTACACGCAGCGCTCATCATTTACTGTCGGGGACGGCCTTCCTGTCCAGAGAGTCGAGGCTCGGGTACGAATTATAGCTGGAACTGATAGGTATTAGTATGAGACACGATTCCCTATAGGGGGGCTTAAATTGTGGCTGCTGTATGTAGACTTTCATATTTCAATTCCTCTGTTTTAATACTGTTATAAGATGTACAATAGGATCACTACAGCCGTTGCGTGTTTACATCAGGATGGCGCTGCAGACGTCCTAATTGATATCAGTGACGGATTCATCAGAATAAATCAAATTACAGTCTTGCCAAACAGCAGCGTCTGCCGTGAACTCTGTCGCTGAGTGCAGCAGGGTAATTGTGCTGTTTGGGGCTGAAGGCGTGGTGACAGCAGCACAGAACAGAGGCATGTACAGGCAGGCTGCCGAGCTGCCAGTCTGCTCGACGGGGATCACACTGCCGAGGAAAATCTGTGTGCGGCTGTATACGGACTGTATCTCGAGTCCTCAACACCTCAGCAAACCCTCCAGCTTCAGTTTCAGCAGGTACACTCTCTAAGGGTCAAAGGATGGGAGGCCATCAGGAGAGAGATTACTGCTGTCAGCTTGGAGCGTACAACATGCTACAGATAACCTACTGTATATTACTGGGATCAGCTGGTCACGTTACTGATGTAACTGACTGGTCTGAATGTGATTATAACAGTATGATGTCATAACAACAGTGTGGCCGTTCCAAACGTGCGTTAATACGACAGTTCTGCATCCAAAACACAGCCACAGTGGAGACTCATTACTTACACCGTCCAGTTTTCTGTGTTATGTGTGCTTATTGTTGTGTAATAAGTATATTATAGGGCTGTTAATCCATTAAAATATTTAATCGCAAATGAATCACACATTATTTATCTGTTCAAAATGTACCTTAAAGGGAGATTTGTTAAGGATTTAATACTCTTATCAACATGGGAGTGGACAAATATGCTGCTTTATGCAAATGTATGTACATATTTATTATTGGAAATCAATGAACAACACAAAACAATGACAGATATTGATCCAGAAACCCTCACAGGTACTGCATTTAGCATAAAACAATATGCTCCAATCATAACATGGCAAACTGCAGCCCAACAGGCAACAACAGCTGTCAGTGTGTCAGTGTGCTGACTTGACGATGACTTGCCCCAAACTGCATGTGATGATCATAAAGTGGGCATGTCTGTAAAGGGGAGACTCGTGGGTACCCAGAGAACCCATTTACATTCACTGATCTGGAGGTCAGAGGTCAAGGGACCCCTTTGAAAATGACTACGCCAGTTTTTCCTCGCCAAAATTTAGTGTAAGTTTGGAGCGTTATTGAGCCTCCTTGGCAACCAGCTAGTATGACATGGTGGGTACCGATGGATTCATCAGGTTTTCTAGTTTCATATGATACCAGCATCTTCACTCTAGCTTTAAAACTGAGCCGCTACAAGTTGCGTTAAAGCGTTAAAGAAATTAGTGGTGTTTAAACAGATTTGCGGGTTGTTTTGTTGATTTATGCGTCCTGCAACTTCACTGAGAAAGTGATAAAGTAGATTACATTTTGTTTGCACAATTAATAGATGTTTCATTTTATATTAAAACCAGAATGGATCAAGCTGATAAAACACAGTATTTGAAAGATTGTGAATTTACACCAAACATTGTGGTTTAGAAACGTATTAAACTTGCAATCTTCAGTTATGTTTGCTTAGCATAAGCTGAATACCTTCACTGTTGTTCTGATATGCCTGTCACCTTTTGTGACAGGCATTTTCTCTATTTTCTGACATTTCATATATCAAATCATTCATTTATTAACCATAAAAATACTCAGAGGATTAACTGACAATGAACGTAATTGTCAGTTGCAGCCCTATGTTGTAGAAATATGGCAGATTATTATTGTTTCACACATGAAACGTGTCTTAAAATGATGATTCAGGAGCGTTTCTAACAGCATTCGGCTGCTCTGACGTCACCGTTAAACCGCAGCCTGTTTGTTTACCTGTAGCGCTGCCCGTCACCTTCAGGGAGCCGGCAGCCAGGATGCTGGATCACTTTGCCAAATCTCTGCGGCTGCTGAGTCATGTTTAGTGTCCCGCTGCCGAATAGGGGATTTTGAATGTTACTTTTCATTAGTTTGTCTGTCATCACCCTCCTCCTCTTCCTCCTCTTCCTCCTCCTCCTCTTCCTCCTCCTCCTCTTCCTCCTCTTCCTCCTCTTGCCCTGCTCCGACTGGTTCTGCAGCACCTGCAGGCTGCTCCAGGGCTGCTGCTCTGTGTGTTTCTGTGTGTATGATTTCTTCTGATTGAGCATGTATACTGGCATCTTCCCCAACAGTAGCACACACTCAGTCGTTTCCACACCGGCTGCACAAGAATGGTAGCCACTTACACAACGCACGCTCTGTGTGTGTGTGTGTGTGTGTGTGTGTGTGTGTGTGTGTGTGTGTGTTTTGAAATCAAATCAAATAATCTAGGAATGTTCTGGCTATTGAGAAACCAAATGAATTAGCAAGAGGACTCTCTGAGGTTCACTTCACTTCAGTAGAAGGAGAGATTCAGTTGTTTTAACCCTTTCAGTTACTTATTACAGTTAGACACCGTGGCCACACTGAATACGTTAAATTATGCACTTCTGTCCTACGTCATGTAACAAACCAGGTACATATCGGCTGTGAGCTCCATATCAGACTGGAGACGTAACCACTTTAAAGGATGAGTTAGTAGTACTTGCTATCTACGTTTGTAGCCTCCTTTTTAAACAGAGAACACGTTTTATATTGTGATATTTACTGGGAATGACATACAATAGGATATAGCCCGCCGTGCTTCTTGCTCGTGCCCGGGACAAGATGCGACAACACCCACAGGCAGTGACACAGACAGGAGGCGAGATACGGTAAACAGGCAGTTAAACAACACATTAATCTAACTTTATTAATCCAACCTAATTTAAGTTAATAAAGACTAATTGTGGATGTTTCACTCATCAGTTGTTGTTTCTGCTCAGCCTGCTGTATAGTGTAACATTAGTCCGTTGTTAGTTTCCACAATACTGAACAAAATAATCCAAACAGGTAGAAGAAGTAAGATGTAAGAGGAGCACAGGATGCTTTTCTTCCTCTCTTGCGTTTTAATGCACCCGATTTTTAGGCCAATTTTCTCTCATTTTGTTCTATTGAGTGAGATTAAAAACACAGACAGAAGGCAAACGGGAGCGGATCAACACGAGGCTTCGTACTGAAATACTGGAGTGACGGCTCATATGTCCTGTAGTTTTCATATTGTCTCTTTCTTTCAACCATTAGTGAGGTGGCTGTTACGTCTCTTGACACCAGGTAGCTCGTAGTCATTTTTCTCTGGTGGACACTACGTATAGAACTGTGGGCGTCGATGCTTGAGCTCATAGTGACAATAATCAAGTTAATGTCCTCATTTACATCCAGGACAGCTCATCTTATATAAACTAATCAGCTGTTCCTCGTCCATGTTGAGGCGCTCTCAACACGAGCAACAGAAAAAAAAAATAGGAACAGGACGTCCAACAAAAGTTCAACTCAAAACCTAGCGCTGACGCTCGCTCACGTTGCATCCAGCTAGGACACGGTGTAAATGTAAGAGATTCTCTCTGTAGTGACGGCTAGCGACCCAGAGACTGTAATTACAGGTGCATTTTATTTTTTTACATTAATATCTTAGTTTTTTATTCATAAAAACAACAAGACTGATTCTGCATTCACACAAAGTGAGAAGAAAACTTTGCGCGGCGCGATTACATACGAATTTGAATGACGCAACGCGAATACGCAAAATTCACTCATTCGCTTGAGTTTATATTTTTCAACTGGAGTGAAAAATTTGTGTGACGCAGTGTCGCAAAAGCCCGTCAGCGTCGAGGTTCTCCTGCTGTCGTCACTGACGTCCCGACGTTGTTGAACGAGAGATGGAGGTCAAGGTTATTGTAGCTGTCTGTGGTCACCCAGAGCTACAATAATACATCATAACTGAGACCGGACCAAACTGTACATAAATGTATGTGTATAAACCAGTGACTGTCTATGATATCAACAACAACGTTGCTGCCGTAACATACTCATACTAGCTTGTAGTGAAGGAGGTTAAATAACGCTCCAAACTTGCGTTCAATTTTGCCGAGGAAAAACTGTGATGGCCCTTTTCAAAGGGGTCCCTTGACCTCTGACCTCCAGATCAGTAAATGTAAATGGGTTCTCTGGGTACCCACGAGTCTCCCCTTTACAGACATGCCCACTTTATGATCATCACATGCAGTTTGGGGCAAGTCATAGTCAAGTCAGCACACTGACACACTGACAGCTGTTGTTGCCTGTTGGGCTGCAGTTTGCCATGTTCTGATTGGAGCATGTTGTTTTATGCTAAATGCAGTACCTGTGAGGGTTTCTGGACAATATCTGTTATTGTTTTGTGTTGTTCATTGATTTACAATAATTAATATTTACATACATTTACATAAAGCAGCATATTTACCCTCTCCCATGTTGATAAGAGGATTAAATACTTGAAAAATCTCCCTTATTGATTGAAAATGTGTGATTAATTTGCGATTAATCACGGTTAAATATTTTAATCAATTGACGGCCCTAGTTAAAACAAATTTGCGTTAATGCATTATGGCGTTAACTTTGACAGCCATAATTGTAATTACTGTAAAAACGTTGCCTGTTGTTTTGCACGGTCACACTGAGGAAGGACTGGCTGGAACGGTCCTGAGGGAGTTATTAGTGGAGAGAGAAGATTGAATTGATTTTTCATGGAGCGTGTGTGAACTGTTTTCAATCTTCAACACGCCTGTTGATTTACAATCCAATAGAAACTGTAGAATAATTAATTATAATGTGCACAGCGGCTATAGAAATGGACAATATCCTCGCTGATGGTCTCATTTACTTATGTCGGTCATATAGAGGCATCACTATTAAACTACTGAGATGGTTTCATTACCAGTTAAAAGTTTCTCACAGTAACTTTAAAGAAAAAGTAACCAGAGTGGTTTTGAATAATTACTTTGACCACTGCTGTGGCAAAAGAAGGATTACATCTGGCATCCGTCTAAAGAAAAGGCAAAAAAAAAAAACAAGAGCGGCCTCGCTGGGTTTCATTTATTTGTTTAGTTAGACTGTCATGAATCTGCTCTGGAGAAAGGATTAGGATCCTCATTTATTTGCTCAGGAAAGGACATCCCTCCCTTTTAAAACCTAGAAAGAGTTGAGTGTTTGCTTTTGAAACACTTCACTTTCAGTAGGGAACAGTGTCAACATGAAGCAAAAGATCCGGCAGCAAAGCAACCGGAATATGGAAACAAATGTGGCTGGAAGTTCATATTATTACTAAATGTTCTGGTTTAGGTAGAATAGTTTCCCTCAAATACACGGCACGTTATTACTCAGCATCCTCAGCAGCATCGTGATGTAACAGCGTGTCATGGATGTCTCTTTATGTACTGCAGGATAAGAGACACACACTGGTCTCTCTCTCTGTTTCTGAGTGTAAGTGTGTGAACATCCATGCACGTGTCCTGGATAACCATGGTGAGGTGCTAAAGAGATGGCAGCTGATGGGTAACCAGAGAAAGCAGAGACCTTGGCATTGCGGTACACACTGGCGCCTCACACGTCTTTACACACACATGTGGTAAAGCTGTGTGGCGTGTTATTTCGAGCCCTCTTGTCACCAGACTGTGTACAATTATCGTGACACGCTCGAGAGTCGCTCGGGGAGAGTCGCTCGTGATGTTCCAGATTACCGCCACCGGGACGGCTCTGAGCTGCATGGCTGACAAGGAATCACCTGGGTCGCTGACAGACGAGAGAGAAGGCTCTGGCAGATCCGCTGAGAGGTGCAACGGGGCTTTTAGGGAGACATAACACACCCTCTGCATGGCAGCCATGTTGGAGGGCTCGTGCTCTGGGGGCAACAATGGCTGTGAACAGCTGATTGCAATATATGTAGAGCGCCTACTTTGATCTTTAATGTTGGATGGCGTCGAGCTTTCACTGCGTTGCACCGCGCACACCAGCTGTGAACGAGCCGACGATTGCACCATTAAAGTTGTGGCTCCCTTACAGCGCTGGGTTTAAATCTGAAGTATCGCCAAATAGGCGCTTTTGCTTTTCGTTTTGACACCAAGTCCTCCGCCATCGTACTGTCTGTCAACTCTCTCTCGTCCGATGTGTGACATCCGACCCGTTGTCACTCCCAACTCGTCAAATACTGGCATCGGAAACCGACGCACGGAGGCGCCCTTTAGCAACAGTATGTGACGAACCGGGCTTCCAACTAACTCCAACGTGAACCCACCCGTGACGTTATTCGACTGTCAGAGAAAATCTTAATAGCGTGAGAGTCCGCTAAGGGCGGCAAACAATTACAAGACTTCCAACCAGGAGACCGCTGTTTGTGTCCCGTGTGAAACTAAAAGTAATGTTGATTTGTTTTGTCACGTCATTATTTAGTCAAGTGACTTGTTAGTCAGTGAAGTTAACGTCGACCACGACCGTTTCCGAACCCTAACTAAGTGGTTGTGTTACCTAACCCTAACTTCCCGTTAAAACAGAAGTTTATTTTGAAAGGGCACTATGAATGTAACGAGCGTACATTGACACGTCGTCCCCGGTCCGTCCACAAGTAACGCAAGAGATGTTCCTCGTGCGTCGGCCTCCGATGGCGACGGGCGCTGACCAAGAGGCGGTATTTGACGAGTCGGGAGTGAGAGTTTGTGTGTGAAATCTGACTCCGGAGCAGACACTTTCACTTTCAGTTTGTAGTGTATATCATTCGACTTATTTATTTAAGGACGGTGGGGGCGGTGAATCGGTATACGCCCGACCACCATGGCAAGCATACTCTTTATATAACTCCAGAACTTTCCTGAGAGTCATCATGTTTTTAAGTTTTCCTCAGTATCAGAGTAATCAAGTGTCTGTGCATCCATGGGTACATTGCATAGCTGATTCTGCATACTTTGAATCATGCCAATGTGCATGTATTTGCTTGAATCAAGTTCCTGTCCAGGGGTTAAACTCCTTACTGCATGAGCAACATTTAAGGATATTTAGGGTAACATTCAATGTTTGACTCTGAGGTTTACAGTCAAACTAGATTTTACCCTTTAAGTTACTTACTCCATGCACATTTTATCCTGACCTTAAAATGAAAACTTTAAGGAGTTTAAAAGGGGATTCTGTTCAGTAGTGATGGCTGAGCACCAGATAGGTGAGAACTAATGCTGAACCTCACACACAGAGAGTTCTTTATACATACAAACCTTGTGTACAACACACAGTTTATACACGCGTGTTAAACTGTGTAAATAGTTAGCAGGAATGGAGCATGTCCAAACCTGCCCGCTGCACATGAATGATTTCAGTTTTTACAAGCAAACGTATCTCTCTGCATCCAAACTGGAGGTGAAAACAAACATCAGTTTGACACTGTAGAAAAAAAGCTTATCAATAATGCATCATTCTTTTCAGCGTTCAGCTTTTTTTATCCAACAAATTGACAGTATAAGAAATCAAAGCTTTAGTCTGCAGTAACGTAAAGTCATCCTGTTGACTTGATCAGTTTCCTCTTTCATTTGAAACTTAAAATTGTCATTTCATCCAAATTAGACTCGATCCTTCTGAATCTTTTCCTCTGACAATAGGCCTTAATAAACTAAACTAATAGAAGGAATGAGTCCTAAAACCCAGAGATGAGTTCGCATTTTAGCACTTCCTGTTCCCTCGTCTGGAAGTCAATGGGTTTTTAGTTAGATGCCTGAAATAAGGTCTGTGGTTAAAACAAGCTGAAGAGGTTTTAAACGTTTTGTTCTACAAAATAAAATACATCAGTAAATATCCCACCAGTGAATTTTGAAGCCTTTATGTGTCTTCAAAAAGGCGGTTGCTAACAAGTGGCTAAATGAGAATACTAAACGTCATCACGCCAAACACGGAGACTCATCTCCGCGGCGCGGAGGTCCCCGGGGACCTCTGCGCCGCCGGCACCGCTGCTTTTGCCAGACAACAGCCTGTAGGGGTACAGCGCTCTAGAGAGCCGGGGAGGACGGAGAACAGGCAGTCGGATGTCAGCTCCGTGCAAAGCAGCGGAACAAAAACACTGACACATCTCCGACAGTATGATAATAATGCACTTTGTGTGCCTAGTCTGATAGTCTGTAGATATGCAGCCTATCAACAAGATATAGTTTAATAAAATATCCCACCAGTGAATTTTGAAGCCTTTATGTGTCTTCAAAAAGGCGGTTGCTAACAAGTGGCTAAATGAGAATACTAAACGTCATCACGCCAAACACGGAGACTCATCTCCGCGGCGCGGAGGTCCCCGGGGACCTCTGCGCCGCCGGCACCACTGCTTTTGCCAGACAACAGCCTGTAGGGGTACAGCGCTCTAGAGAGCCGGGGAGGACGGAGAACAGGCAGTCGGATGTCAGCTCCGTGCAAAGCAGCGGAACAAAAACACTGACACATCTCCGACAGTATGATAATAATGCACTTTGTGTGCCTAGTCTGATAGTCTGTAGATATGCAGCCTATCAACAAGATATAGTTTAATAAAATACAGTTGTACTGACAGGATCCAGTAGAGCACAGAGGCCGTTTTCATGCTGACAAGTGCCCATGTCTGCCTATTTATTCACCTGAGGGGCGCGGTGATCCCGCGGATCCCAGCTGGACATCAGATGAGTAGGCGGTCCTTAATGTGGCCCAGACCACCTCTCAATGTGATCTGAAAGATCCGACCTCAATGCGTCCTCAATGCGTCTTGAGTGCGTTCACACCTGTACTTAAAGCTGTCCACTTGTGATCGGATCACTGAAGACGCATGTTAACCAGGTCTGAACAGGGCCTTTGTTGTAATCAGAGTAACGTGACGTCGTGTCCGTTCCGTATCCGTTCCGTATCTGTTCCGTATCCGTCAACCAAAACAAACCTCGTCCGGCAACAGCGAGCCGAAAAACGCGACAAAGAATCCGAGGACGGTAAAACAGGCTGTAGACTACGGTTGGATGAGGCTGGTATGCATGAATATTATACCGACACACACACACACACACACACACACACACACACACACACACACACACACACACTAATTGATTCCTGGCCTTTAGGGGCCGCGGCACTAACACCAGGCAGGAGGTCAATTTCATGGCTTTTATTGCCTCTTTTCCCCAATGTGTGTGTGTGTGTGTGTGTGTGTGTGTGAGAGAGAGGGTTGTGGTGTTGGCAGAGCATGTTATTTTTAGGGGGAAATGAGCTCTAGTGGAGCCA
>CAKAOH010026335.1:0-10994 GCA_916701665.1 Sebastiscus tertius | reverse complement strand
GCATCACCTCTGGGTAGCGTCACCCTCAGGTAGCGTCACCCTCAGGTAGCATCACCTCTGGGTAGCGTCACCCTCAGGTAGCGTCACCCTCAGGTAGCATCACCTCTGGGTAGCGTCACCCTCAGGTAGCGTCACCCTCAGGTAGCGTCACCCTCAGGTAGCATCACCTCTGGGTAGCGTCACCCTCAGGTAGCGTCACCCTCAGGTAGCATCACCTCTGGGTAGCGTCACCCTCAGGTAGCGTCACCTCTGGGTAGCGTCACCCTCAGGTAGCGTCACCTCTGGGTAGCGTCACCCTCAGGTAGCATCACCCTCAGGTAGCATCACCCTCAGGTAGCATCACCTCCAGACAACATCAGCAGGTGGTCTACATTCTCCTGAGCTCAAGTCTCAGTGGTGTCACTTGGACCCCTTTCCACCTGCTATTATCACGTGATACATCAACATCTACTGTAGTGTATAGATCACGTGTTAGTAGCAGGTCTACAGGGGCTCCGTGTGGCTGATGGAGGGTGTGGCTGATGGAGGGTGTGGCTGATGGAGGGTGTGGCTGATGGAGGGTGTGGTGTTAAATGATGAAGCCTGTCTGTTTCCAAGCCGTTCGTTCAAAGCTACTGATCGGCCTCCATCAACAGGTGCAGTATCACAGTTCAGAGCTCGTTTAACAGCAGCTTGTGATTCTCTCTGTTTGGATTGTTGGATTATTAGAGATATGATGACCTGCACAGTGTCTGGATGTGAGTTATTGAATGTTTTACTCCACATTTCTACAGACTTTTGACTCAAATTCAGTTTTTCAAACCGTATTCAGGCCTTCTGACACTTTAATACACTTCAGATATTTAGAAGATGAGATATGTTTCATCTGTTTGTCCAGTAAAGTACGGAAGCCCCAAGAGGAAAAAAGATCTGGTGATACATTTTCTAAGGTCGGGTTCACACCTAAAGGTCCGGTTCCTGAACCTTAGTACGTCATAGTACACCACAACCGACGCCGCGTCTGGGACGCCTCACGACGGCTGGGACGCCTCACGACGTCTCGACAGGAAGTCTAGCATGGTTGATTTTTTTTTTTGTGTTCCGTCACGGCTGTGAATCTGACCGTCTGCGCTCAGACGCTCTCAGCTGTAAACAGAAGCACACGGCTACTTATTATGCAGAATGATGTCATCGGATGATGTCATCGGACCTTCTGCTGCCCCAGATTTTGAAAATGTGAGACTTAAAAAAAAAAGTAAATCTCGCAAATTTGCTCACGATGAAATGTGACTTTAGTGTCAACAAACATGGCGGACGACGGCAGGAAGAATTAGTGATGTTAGTTTTTGTACTTTGTGCTGAAAACTCACCAAGAAAAGCGATGAAACATGATAAATAAACACTTTACTTTATGCTCTGTGTTTAGCATTAGCTCATGCGTTAGCCTCGTGTCGTGTGTACCCGGCACTAGAAAATGGATCACCGAGGCTTCCGTAGGAAAGCGATAGGTCTGACTGTTTAGTCTTACGGCGAGCACAACCGTCCCGTTATCCGCTGCCTGTTGAATGAATGAATAATGAATAAACACCTTGAAGGCACCTTTACGGTCCGAACACTGTGCAGGTTGTTGGTTAGTGAGAGTTCAGCACAGCTTCTGTTAAGCAGCCGCCGCTCCGTACCGCCGCTGCTGATGAGGGCGGGTTTAAAGAGGATCTACGTAGCTCCTCTGAGGCTCTACCTCAGGCCCAGTTTAAAAAACACCATGTGAACTTTTCAAAGGTTGCCATGGTGACAGGTGAAAAACGGTATAATCCATCACTAAGTAAAAAGCAGTTCCATGTAGTACATCTGGTTTAACCATATCACAAGAAAAGAAAATCACATTTGTGTGAAGTACACAAAAACAGCTAATCAAGTATATCGATATCTACTAATTAAAAACAAGAAAACATATTCATGAATACAATATACAAAAATCCAAACATATCTGTTTCAAAACCTGAAAGTCACGTTGAAGGTGAGAATCCAAATGAACTGAGATTGATCTGATACGTAAAGAAAGGAGCTGCAGTCCTGACATGGATGGTATATATATCATACATCCATCATATATCATACATGGATCATAGATCATACATACTGAAGTAGAGAGACTGGAGGTAGGTATTGTTCAACTGATTAGTCCATGTGTATCGGTCTGTTTGAGGTACTGTACGTATATAGGTAGTACATAACTCAGGAAAACAACTCCAACTATTAAACGCCAGAAAGAAAGAACAACATTTGTCGTTCTCTATATCATGTGTAGTGTCGTACAAACACTTGATCCTCATGAAACCGGCGTGGAAATCAGAACAAAATAAAATTCAAGTTAACAGTTTGTCAAACAGAAGTCCCAGTTTGCAGATAAAAGCTAAATATGTTTCATTACAATGTTAAGATACAAATTAACATGAAGGTAAATAAGAAAAAACAGTACTTAATATGTAATATGTTAGCTGCTTTTGTGTTTTTAAGTATAAAAATCAGACCACTGAATCAAGGCTTTCTCCAGGAATCTCTAAAGAAGGAAACGTCAGGTCAGTCAGGGCCACGAGGCGATGGAGACCAATCTACGTCAGGTCAGTCAGGGCCACGAGGCGATGGAGACCAATCTACGTCAGGTCAGTCAGGGCCACGAGGCGATGGAGACCAATCTACGTCAGGTCAGTCAGGGCCACGAGGCGATGGAGACCAATCTACGTCAGGTCAGTCAGGGCCACGAGGCGATGGAGACCAACTCTACGTCAGGTCAGTCAGGGCCACGAGGCGATGGAGACCAACTCTACGTCAGGTCAGTCAGGGCCACGAGGCGATGGAGACCAACTCTACGTCAGGTCAGTCAGGGCCACGAGGCGATGGAGACCAACTCTACGTCAGGTCAGTCAGGGCCACGAGGCGATGGAGACCAACTCTAAAGACTACAGTTATTCACTGTTCTAATTCTAATCAGATATGAATGGAAACAACCAAAGATGAAACCAAACAGAACTGACTTTCAGTGTAGCTGTGATGGTCCGTGTCCACAGGATCCGTCCTTTCCACGCTTCCCATTCATTGTCTATGTAAGCAGCCGTGCAATGCATTCTGGTAGCGTGGCGTCGCGATTCGAGAGACGGAGCGTCACGATGCCCGCTCCTCATTTGCATAAAGTTGAGGGCTCGTCTACTTTATGCAAATCACAGGCGTCCGCCGCGACTCGCCGCCTCTCCAAACCCCAGAGGATCTTTTAAATAAACGTTGTTGATCTAAAATAAAGACAGATTCATCAACATGGATTATCTCTCTCCTCAGATGTCTTCAGAAACACATCTCAGTGAACTATTGACATGAAATAAGAGAAGAAAGTTTCCAAACGAGCCTCCAGACTGGTTCCGGTTTGAAAGCTGGGAGCAGCAGCTGACGGCGGGAAAGCGTTCGTCCAATCAGGAGCCGAGTGTGTTGTGTCTAGTGGCAGCCCACCGAGCATCTAACGCTGGGAAGCAGAGCGTCCCCTCACGCTAATAAACGCCCCGGTGGACACGTACCATAACATTTGAAGCACGGCCTTAAATCCTGATGACTGACGGCTTTAGAGTCGGTCTCCAGTTAAAGGAAAAGTCTGTTGTTGTCTTGCGTTTTGACCATCAGGCCTGAAGGTTATGAGGACATTTCAGTCACATTGCTGAGATCCGGCAACTCTCTAGTGATGAAGTAAACACATCCTCAGTTTAACCGTCGGATCTAGAGAACACAGACCAAACGTTGATCAGCGTCTACAGGGTGGGAAACTGAAGATACCCTGGGGATGTTGAAGTGGCTTCGTAGTCCAGGCCTCACATCATATTGGGTTAAAAGATACGGCACAATTTATTCAGCAAAAACTTTTTTTTCGCAATCAAATGTTGTCGTTTCCGTACAGCTTTTAATGCGATACTTCAAAATGTGCATAAAACTGAGAATGGAAACACGGCCAGTGTCTTCCCAGCTCAACGTGTGGTTTAACAACACAACGGGGAAAAGGTCCAAATGATGAGATTATATTCACTTTTATAACGCTGTTCAGATAACGCCGTGAAAGCTAAGAGGTCAGATATTGTAATGTTATGTTTTAATAACCATTCTTCATGTCTGGTCCATCATAACCAACAGGACAGATGGTCACAAGGCTGCTGCAGTGAAACAGCTGTGGATGTTGTGGCTCCGTCGTTTCTGACTGTTGCTTCTTTACGGATTACGTCGTGTTCACCTGACTGAATCAAAGAAAACAGTTGCAGACAGATTGCTGTTCCTCCTTGACAAGACAACAAGCAACCGGCATGACCTCGCTTTAATGTACAGTATAAAGTTACAACACATATGTGAACGCACGCTGCCTTCCCGGACATCGGTCCAGCGTTGTACTGAGCATTCGTTAGCTGGTTGTGCTGAGTCAGAGGTAGTTTGAGATCATGAGAGGATATATTGCATATCAGTTTAACCAATCAGGTTCCTGGAGTTCCGGTACGCGATGAGTCGTCCGCTAAGTCCAGGTCTCAAGTGTGTCATGAGGTAATGTGTGGTTTGTTCTTGTGGTTTTTGTTCTTGAGGTTTTGTGTATTTCTTTGCGGTGTGACGTCGATGACGGAGTCGAGGTTTTAAAGCTAAAGAACGAGCTGGATGAAGCTGCTGAACGTACACCAGCTCGTTAACGTACATCTGAACAAATGCTATTCAGTAGTCTGATGCAGTGTTTGGTAGCGGAGTACCGACGGGATGGGAAGAGGTTCTATTGTTTTCTGGACCAGTAGGAGACGGAGCAGAGGTCAGGTAGAGCAACACCGGGTCGAATCATCACAATGAAAGCTTTAAAAGCATCCTGGAGGCAGGTCGATAGAGGAAGATGGGCCTGTTTCTACATGGAAAGATGATGTACGGGGACTCAACGGTAACAACGTCTACCTGTCTGTAAGCCAACATGATGGACAGAAAGCTGTGTGTCTCCCTGTGTTTGGTGGGTCGGTTGGTTTTGGAGGCGACGCTGATTTACTGAACAGCAGACGGTTGCTCTACATGTCAGACTGTCCCGGTGGAATCAGGAAACAGTGACAGAGTGTGTAGTAGTGTGTGATTAGCACCTCAGTACCGCGGTGTAGTCTGCAGAATGATGATGATGATCCTCTGAGGATCCTGAATCCTCCCTCACTGTGTGTGTGTGTGTGTGTGTGTGTGTGTGTTAGCTGCTTCTCACTGAGGAGTGTGAGTGTGTTGTTCAGATCTGATGACGGTCTGGTTTCTCTGTTTGTGTCTGTTCAGCCAATAAGATGATTGTACTCTTATTATAATAAATGGTCTTTCTATGTAAAACGTGTATCAAAGGAGTTTAAAGACGCAGACGTATACTGACCTGTTCAGTGACGGAGAGCTAAGATGGAAATAATTCTCTAACTGAAAAGAAACCAAGTAGAAAAGCATGTGGATAAAAGTCAAAAACAACAAGTGGTCAAGGCCGTCTTTTCCCTTTGAAAGACCTGACAGCTGGATGAGGTAGAGGTTTCATGGTGTGGTAGCTTAGTCCTCCTCTGGGGACTCTCCGGCCTCTTCTTCTTCTTCTTCCTCTTCTTCTTCCTGTAAATCACAACAAGACGGTCTGTGTCATTTAAAGTCTTCCAGCTCGGTGGTAGAATGCCTATCACATATTATATATATATATTATGTATGATATATTCTATATGTTCTCTTCCCCCTCCACACCTCCACACCGTCTTCTGAACCTAACCAAGTAGTTCTGTTTCACAACGTGTTTAAAGCTACGACTGTTTTCCAGCGTTGAATATAACTAAATATAACGGTGGTATGCGTCGTCTCAGGAGTCACGCCCAGTTCTGTTGTTCAGGTCTGAGGACGCGTTGCTCCATACTGTATATTCACTCTTTCCTACTTTCTACTTTCTACTGCTGCCCAACAGGTTCCCTCGGGATCAATCAACTTCTGTCTTATTTCACAGCAGAGCGGCTCACCGTCTCACTTAAAGACGAGGATGACCACGACCAGAGCTGTTCAGTCACCTGTTAACCGGGTTAATGAAGCAGCTAACAAGGAGAACGCTTAATCTCATGAGCGTGATGAGACAGAACCATCCCTGATCTGATGCACAACCATCACACTCTTTAAACGTCCCTCTCTTCCCAGAACAAGTGCCGCTGATGCACGATGACCACTGGGACAGCTGACCGCGGGGGGGCAGATGACATGGATTTAATTTTCCACATGGCTTCATTTGATTCAGGGAGGCTAACTGACATTATCTATGACCCTCTTCCTCTCCCAGGCCGTTCATTACTGCTCACACACTTCAGTCCTGGAAAGGCCCGCTAAACGCTGCCATGTGTGACGAGGGCAACCGAGAGCAGGAGAGAGAGAAGGTGGTGGTGGAGGTGGAGGAGAAACAAGAAGCTTTAATCATATTGACCGAGCCTCAGTGATATGGGTGAGGTGCATGTCATCTGCCCGGTTACTACAGCAGAGCAGCGACCGCAGACTAAACTCCAACAACAGCCGACATGTCGAGTGTCATGTTTTACTGGTCAGATTGAAGTTTCAGTGCATCATTACTGTCATTGCTCTGTGCACAGGGATTAGACCCACAACACCAGGTTCATATCCGGGGATTGCGATTGATGATTCTGACCATCAACATGAACACCGAGTTCATTTATAGCCAAACCTACAACAAGACGGAACAACAACATCCCTCCAACCACAGGAGGGTTTGCTATCTGACACTAAACAGACAGAAGAAGAAGAAAGAAGAGAAGCACATTTCTGTTGGATGGTGAATGTTTAAAACGCATCTGTTGTGAATATCTAATGAGGGTTTACTGCAGACAGGACCTGAGTCTGGACTCTTCTGTCTCTCACAGCCCTGTCAGCCTTAGTCTGGCTCAACCATCCATGACCAGAGATATTCACTCTGTTGAAGCTGTGTTTTAGGAGCATGGAAACTAGGAGGCCTGCAGCAGCTGAAGCTTCAATGGGAAGCTGTGCTGTGTAAAGCTGCAGCGTTCTGTCGGGTCATGCATCCACCCTGAGCACTACTGGAAGGAAAGGGCTCTGAGGTTTTATACAGGCTGGTGTTGGTGGGGCTGAGATAAAGCAGCCTATCAAAGTGGGAGAGCTAAATGACATTTTTATGGCTGGTGGCTCCGAGGGCCTTACAGAGCCTCCCAGAGCCTCGCAGCTCCTCGCAGCGCCTCGCAGAGCCTCCCAGCGCCTCCCAGAGCCTCCCAGCGCCTCCCAGCGCCTCGCAGCTCCTCGCAGAGCCTCGCAGAGCCTCCCAGCGCCTCCCAGCGCCTTGCAGCACCTCCCAGCGCCTCGCAGCGCCTCGCAGAGCCTCCCAGAGCCTCCCAGAGCCTGCCAGCACCTTGCAGCGCCTCCCAGAGACTCCCAGAGCCTGCCAGCGCCTTGCAGCGCCTCCCAGCGCCTTGCAGCGCCTCCCAGCGCCTCCCAGCGCCTCCCAGCGCCTCGCAGCGCCTCGCAGAGCCTCCCAGCGCCTTGCAGCGCCTCCCAGCGCCTCCCAGCGCCTCCCAGCGCCTCGCAGCGCCTCGCAGAGCCTGCCAGCGCCTCCCAGCGCCTCCCAGCGCCTCGCAGCGCCTCGCAGAGCCTCCCAGCGCCTCCCAGCGCCTCCCAGCGCCTCGCAGAGCCTCCCAGCGCCTCGCAGCGCCTCGCAGAGCCTCCCAGCGCCTCGCAGCGCCTCGCAGAGCCTCCCAGCGCTTCGCAGCGCCTCGCAGCGCCTCGCAGCGCCTCGCAGCGCCTCGCAGCGCCTCCTGACTACCTCAGCCCCGTTCCCACACAGCCACAAATCAGAGTTGAGTTATGCATTCACACCAAGAAGTGGCCCGCACCAGTGAACAGAGGGAGGCTGGTGGATTCCTGGAGTGTGAGGGAATGCTGGGGGGTGGGGGTCCTGTGTCATGTTGCACTCACTTATTACCATTCTGCTCTCGTTCTCCCTCTCCGTCTGATGGAGGTAGAGGTGCTCACACCAGCAACACCAAACAGCATCTGATTATCTGCTGTATGAACGCTGAGACACGGAGGATCTCTCTCTGAGACAGTACACATGATACAGATGTGCTCTCATCCAGCCCAGCCTTTCAGAAGTAATGCCAGCACGAGCAGGATCTGTTAGTGTTGCAGTATTCTGACTGCAGCCCGCCATAGAAGCCTGCCATTGTACTTGAAGCACTTTGAGTTTGAGGCGAATCATCAGGGAAAAACTCCATTACTTCTTCCACAGGTTTGGAGAAATCCTGCACAGTGCAGATAATAAATAACCCCAATATGGATTACAAGTAAAGAGGAACGTTTTCTTTGATGGTAGGAGTTGTGCAACAGAATCAAACATCAGATGACTTAACGTGAGGCGACACAGCGAGGCAGCGGGGTCGGCATCTGGACTCCAACAACTTGGTTCTACAATATGCATATTGTCAAATGATTCCTGAAGACGTCTGCTCAATAATAAACTCACAGAAACCAGCATGCAAAGGGTGCCGTCAAACCTTTCAGACGACAAAAGGAGGTGAAACTTCCAACTCAGCAAAACACCTCACAGACATCCAGATTTATTCAGAGAGTTCAACGTGAGAGAGTTTGAATTCATGTTAACGTTACATTAACAGCATATCATAATGTTATCCTCCTTATCCTGAAATACATGTTTAATAAAGGAGTGGATGTTGATGGGATGTATTGTTCTACTTTTGTTTTGTGTTCTGACTGTGAGGCCAGCAGCCAGCAGCTGGTAGCTCGCTGAAATCTGAGGATGCTGCAGCACCTCCACACACCCACATGGCTTTATACGGAAATATGCCCCCATCCAACACAGAAAGCAGGCGGAGCACACCTGGAAGGGTTCGAAAAATGGTTCCGTGTATTATAAAAATATGTGCATGCACAACAGCAGTGCAGGATTCAAAAACACACATAAACACACAACCACTTATTCTGCCAGACGACCAGATGAGGCTTTTTGGAAATGAGTCAGCACCACAGCGACCTGAACCAGTTCATCACTAGCTCACTTTACCTGGGTTTGAAAACTATGAGCAAGCAATGTACAGTAACACCTGAGTACGTGTAGACTACATTCCTTCCATACTAAATAAAAAGGAACACACAGTATTATTCTGGATTACAGTCATTTGTTAACCCAGTGTGTGTGTGTGTGTGTGTGTGTGTGTGTGTGTGTGTGTGTGTGTGTGTGTGTATGCACAGTCCTGATGATCTTACCTGAGCAGGCTTTTTCTGGACGACTTGCTGTGGCTGCAAGAGAACAGAAGGGAGAGGTTAGTGATGTTCCTCCACTAGCTGGCATTAACTAGAAGAAGAGCAGAGCGCCGTGCTGTGGACCCGCAGGTACTGAAGAGTGTCGAGGTCACACACCCAGAAAATGTTGTGAATTCATAATGAAGTTAAATTAGGTGAGATATTCTCCACCAAAGTGTCTGTAAGCTCTTCTGGCTGACACTCGACACCCCCTCTACTACAGCTCTCCTCCACTTCTTCATATCAGAATAAAGGTGATGGTTTTACACTGAAATGTGTGTCAGCCCTCTAAAGGTGCAGAACCTGAGTTTGGGTCTGACTGAGGCTTCATGTTGGCCGTAACACACACACACACACACACACACACACACACATGCACACACACACACACACACACTGTGGGTGTGGAAGAGTTCCTGAACGAGCTCAACAGGAAGTAGCTGTGGACCGGAGCTGAACAGCTGAGCTCTCCATTAGCTGTGAGAATGTCCCCGATGCCGGTAAGCCCGGCCAGCTGCCGGCCCTCAGAAGAGGGAACACGTCCCTAACCCCCCCACCACCACCACCACCACCACCACCACCCGGCCCGGATCAGTCCAAACAGCTGGGGCTTTCTGTGCCAGCTCTGGCTGGAATGTCAGGCGGCTCAAACACAGTAATGGAGTCCATGTCAACACCGGATGGGTCCTGCCTGAGGAATGCAAGCAGCAGTGGAGGAGGAATCTGGAGACTAGTGCACACAGAGAGAGAGAGACATGGAGAGAGAGACAGAGAGAGAGAGAGAGAGACAGAGAGACAGAGAGAGAGAGACAGAGTGAGAGAGACAGAGTGAGAGAGAGAGACATAGAGAGAGAGAGAGGGGAGGATAAAACCCTCCAGGTGGGAGAACTCCACTACAGCAGCTCACACTTCACTCATATAGTCTGTTGTGTTTCATATCACCTCGCCTCAATAGAAACATGAGGTCAAATCTAAAGACATGTTTCATGCTATTACTTAAAGATGAGTACAAGGTAGAATTTATTGTCCTCTCTCCATATACAATGTTTTCATCACTACCTCCCCGAGTCGGGAGTGGGTCATTTGCTGCCTTCCTTGGATGTGGTAGCCGTTTCTCAGGCTCCGTCTCCAGAATCGAACCCTGATTCCCCGTTACCCATGGTCACCATGGTAGGCACAGAAAGTACCATCGAAGGTTGATAGGGCAGACCGATCAATGAGACGTCGCCGCCACGAGGGCCAGCGATGGGCTCCAGGTGATCTAGAGTCACCAAAGCGGGTTCTGGGTCTGATAAATGCACGCACCCCCGGAGGTCAGCGCTCGATGGCTTGTATTAGCTCTAGAACTGACACAGTTATCACAGTAACCTGAGAGCGATCAAAGGATATTCTGTTTACTTGCATTTTGTGCAAGTAGTATTAAGTATTAAGTAGTTAGCTAATATCAAATATGAATGCATTTTATATGTTTTATATGTTGTTAGAATGATCAATAACAAGTTGAAGGTTGATTCACTAATAACAGTAAAGTGCACCCAGTAGAGAGCAGATCTCCACCTGAGGTCTGGACTACCAAGCAGGATTTGTGGTTAGTGATGTAACTTCAGGATTAACCCTTCAGGGTTTTCAGTCCTACGAAGGTGGATCACTTCTTACTGAAGTAGATCGCCATGGTAACTGATGCTGGG
>CAKAOH010026334.1:0-27386 GCA_916701665.1 Sebastiscus tertius | reverse complement strand
TTTCTCTGTCTAAAATAAATATAAATTATATTTATAATGAAATTAAATGGCCATTAAAAGGCAAACTCTATGTAGAAAGAAAGAGCTGACAGCAGCAGCTGCAGCAGCAGCAGAAGCGCAGCTGACACGCAGCTGAAATGCAGCTGGTGTGAACACCCAACGCGTGAATCACGCAGCCACCACGCCAGGCAGCCGCCACGCTCTCCTGGCGTTCCCTGTGTGTCCCGGGCGTTAGATACAAAGCGGCTGTAAACCACGGATGAGCACAGGTTGTGTTATGTGCATGTGTTCCAGTGATCCTGCTACTCTCTGTGCTGTGAGTGCAGCTATGATCGGTGTGTGTCTGTAGTTTGACGATAGCAGTGCTGAGCCACAGCCAGCAGACAGAAAGCTGCATTCATTCAAATTCGGGCAACTCGGCACCTTCCCGCAGGATTATGTGGAGTTGTGCTGAGTTAGTTGTGTGTTTTTTTTGTGTTTTAGAACCTAACCACCATGAAACAATTAAAAAATAATGTTTTATCTCTCTGATCCACTGCTTTGTTCTCACTATCGCCGCTCTCTCTCTAGCTCGCTCGACCATCGCTGTGGAGCTGAGGAGGAGGGGCCAACTTTGAATGCCGTGTGTTTACAAACAGCATCCGACAACTGTTATATATACCTTTAACCCAAACTTCGATCTTTTCCTAAACCTAACTAAGCAGTTAAATTTTGAAAATACTGGAGTGGAAATTGACACGTGCGTCAGGTGTTGCTGGACATTTTTAGGAAAATACACAAAAAATACGTTGTTGAAAGTCGTGCTGAGCGTCACGAAAAAAAAGGGAAATTCGTGTCTATGTACACGAATCAAAAAGATTACATTTTGTGACTATTTCACAAACTGCTGTGAGACTGGGTTGTAAATAATGTTTTTCAAACAAAATCCAAACTCTTCAGCAAAAGGAATAAAAGGAAATGACACACAAAAGACTTCTGATTCAAGGGTAGCACCCAGGATTCACTTTATATGAGGAAGGAATTCTGAGTTGAGGAGGATTGTGATTCAATCTGCAGAAGAAGATAATGTGATATGATGGAAAGCCAAAGAAGCTGATACATCTCAGCAGCTGTGAGAGTCGAGTATTGTTGCCTGAACTATTAGTTCTCATTAGAACAATTCCAGCAACAGTGTGTCAGCATGTCAGCGGCACTACTTCAGCTTTCAAGTCACAACTGCACTGCTCACAATGAGCCAGAGGGCGTCTGTACGACACAGGCCTGTCAGTATCACCTAGTGTGTGTGGTCAGCAGGTTGCCAGTTAGTGACCTTTGACCTTTCAGTCCCTCCTGGATATTTTCAACCTCTTTAGTTCCTCCCTCACCAGTGCCTTCCAAACAAACCCGTGTCCTACTTTCACAAATTTGTGAATATTTTGGGCAGAATGAGTAGAAAATGAGTTTCTCCAGATCACATCTGATAGACCTGCTGCCTGTGTTGCTCTGCATCACCAAAATATGGGTTACATATCCCACAGAAATGAATAGATTATATATTTAATACATGTGTGAATGTTTATTTTTCTGCCAGTTGGTAAAAATCAATTAATGTGGTGCCAAGCTGATAAAGAGATTGCAGATTTAAATCCAACTAGAAGAGCATGATTCAGATTCCCATGAGCTAATATTATTCCATGATGATTAAGGAGTTTAATTATCCGAGGTTACATTTGTACTTTTTGTGTACGTAAACAGTTCCAATACATTTTGTTTGATCTCGATCAGTGTCTTGGTGGAATCAGGATGTTAGTAGAGGGTTTGCATGTGTACTGGAACATGCTGAGCACGTTCAGTCTGTCACAAGTCAATACAACACCCCATTGCAGCAGAAATACAGTTAATGGCACTGAATTTATCGAGCTAGTAATGTCATTTAAATCATTTAAACTAAATGGTTTTGGACTGTGCTGTCCCAACACATCACATACTGACCCCCCGGCGTCACTCTGTTCGGTAGCAGTAAACACGTGCTTAATGTTGTGAAGTAAACAAAAACATTTGCTTTGGTCTCGGGCAACAAAACCATTTAGTTAGGTTTAGGTAAAAAACAACAAGGTTGGGCTTATAACTACTATGTTTGTACAGTGAAAATGATACTGAATGTTGTGAACACGGGACAAGGACAGCGGTCTCCTGGATGAAAGCCTTGTGTTTGTTGAGTTAGTCCAGGTTATATTAACCCCCTCGCAGGCCCAGGGGAAGCTACAGGCCACCATTAACCCTGGTTACTCCCACACTAAATTAATTTGTAATTTGAAGCACAGTTGTATTAAGTGAAATGCACAAAGCACAAAATAAAAGCTTTAAAAGTAGGGCTGTCAAAGCTAACGTGATAACGCATTGCTGCAAATTCGTTTTAACGCCACTAATTTCTTTAAGGCATTAATGTAACTTGCGATTTTTAATTAACATCTTAAAAATCCGACGGGCCGCCGTTGATCTTTCGGAGGTTGTAGTGGGCTCAGTTTTTAAGCTAGAGTGAAGATACTGATATCATATAAAACTATCTATATATAACCATGTCATACTTGTTGAGAAGGAGGTTTAATAACGCTCCAAACTTACACAAAATGTTGGTGAGGAAAAACTGTCATGGCCATTTTCAAAGAGGTCCCTTGACCCAGATCAGTGAATGTAAATGGGTTCTATGGATACCCACGAGTCTCCCCTTTACAGACATGCCCACTTTATGATCATCACATGCAGTTTGGGGAAAGTCATAGTCAAGTCAGCACACTGACACACTGACAGCTGTTGTTGCCTGTTGGGCTGCAGTTTGACATGTTATGATTTGAGCATATTGTTTTATGCTAAATGCAGTACCTGTGAGGGTTTCTGGACAATATCTGTCATTGTTTTGTAATTGATTTCTAATAATAAATATATACATGCATTTGCATAAAACAAGCATGTTTGTTCACTCCCATGTTGATAAGAGTATTAAATACTTGACAAACTCGCATAACTGGCTGTGCCCTGATGTTATTACTGACAGAACCAATGACCGGAGCTTAGCTTTCCTTTAAAGGACCCATCTTGCTTTCTTATTATGGGCTGTAATGATGTTGCAGTCGCTGCTAACTGGGTTTAGACTTTTATTTGTGTAGTTCGATGATGGTCCCCAGAGTAGCCTGCCGTGCATGATGGTTGAGCATATATGAGCTCATCTGTGCTAAAAAAAAAAAAACGACAGTGCTCCTCCAAAGTGACTACGATGTTAAATTACTGAGCTTCAAGGCGACATTTTTAAAATCAACTATCGACTGTTTTCTGGGCCATCCACTGCAGGGGATCATCTGTTAAACAGTTAGAGCTGCCTCTGACCCTCTGGCTGTACTCAGATATTGTGCTGTCACACTGCGTATTGCTCCGGTAAAACGTCAGAGTGCACCTCCAGAAAAAAAACATCACATCCAGAGAGAGAGAAATATGACGAGTTCTCATGGAGGCCTGACCACATGACGGAGGAAATCGTATCTGAATCAAAAGCGAGCGTGCTCCGCTGACATTTCAGCAACAATAAGCCCGCAACCTCTGAGAAAACTCCCTGTCAAATGTCTTCCCATCACTTTCACTGGTGCAGAAAATGGAATGGGGATGGGAAGATGACATGTCCCTCGCAGACTGGCTGTGAGATACCTCAACGAGAGCTGGGAATCTGCAAAGGCATGACTAATCACATTTAATTAGAATGCATCACAACCGCATAACACATAATTTGACTGTTTCAAACAGGAATGTTTAGGGGGAGCAGAGGAGCTGCTGCACAGCATCCAAACAACATTCAAAGGAAGTGTCTACTGACGAGACAACAGCCAACAGCAGACTTAATCAGAAGTTTGAGTGTGTGTTAAAGTGGCAGTAGGCAGTATATGTTTGACATCATTGGGCAAAAATCCCATAATAACCTTTCAGCATACTGTAATTCAAGTGTTCTGAGAGAAAACTAGACTTCTGCTCCTCATCATGGCTCTGTTTTCAGACTGTAGAAAATCTATTCCGTGACCGGAGACTTTGACCAATCACAGGTCAGTTCAGAGAGAGAGCGTTCCTATTGGCTGTGCTCCGGCTGGTGGGTGGTGCTTGGTATTTCCTCAACTGTTCTCAACATGGCTGCCAAGTCAAACACTTTCTCATTTTACAGCTGAACAGCACACTACAAGATGATTCTGCATACATCATGGATCAAATCCATTCAGAATGAATAAGTTTATTTCATTGAATTTATATTTTTTTTATTTTAGTGATAAGGAGTGAAGAAAAGCGTGATTGATAAATAAAAGTTCAATAAGGAGAGATCAATTGAAAGCATATGATGACATTTATTGATGTTAGCAACAAAGAAGGACTTTAGGCAATTAGACTCCATTGATGTGATGCATCTTCAGTAAGCATAGCGCCATGAACAGGAGGATCCCCAGGAATCTAGATGCTGGTGGTTGTTGAGTAAAGCCAGCAGATGTAAGATGGAAACCTTCAGTTGAAACACAATGTGATGATGGGGAGGGGAAGGGTGGTGCAATCAGAGGTCTCAAAGACAAAATGACAGAAACACAGTGATATTCAAAGAACAGCCTCTGACGACTGACCAGATATGGTGACGCCAGCAATTAATGAAAGGGATTTTGACAGCATCGGAAAGCGGAGGTGATTGAAGTGATTGAAGCAAAAAAAAGCAGGAATTCCCAACAGATCAAAACGTGAGAGGATAGTGTGAGAATAAAGCTTCATTAAAATGTCTGTAAGTCGTGATTAACATGACTGACAACAGAACAAACCTGAATAGCATTTTACACTTCTGGTGTGACAGCCATTGTAACTGGCTCACTACATTATGACGGTGCCAATAGATTTTCATTACAATGGATCACCTTGATTATGTTTCATAAGCTGGATTTGACTCCCTTAACCTTCTGGCACTTTGTATTCAGTTTGTAATGAGGGCGGGGGGGGCTTTGTCTGCTAAACTGAACGGATCAGTCCAATTATAGGAGTTCCTTGTAAGGCCATATAAATGTGTATGAAAGAATGTATATAGATGACAAGTGAAAGACAATTGTTCGTTCCGTCGGAACGTCCAGCAGCAAAGCTACGCCTCTGCCATTTTGGACTGAAAGCGACTAACTATAACTAATATATAACAATAGAATAGAAATAATTTAGTTTTACAAAATGTCCTGTGTGTAATTTACTTAAATACTTATTTATTTATTAAACTTTTTACCCAGCTGCTTCCCAGAGGAGCATAAGTCCAATAGACCACAGACCATGGATGTAGAAGAGGATCCAATAGACCACAGACCATGGATGTAGAAGAGGGTCCTGTAGACCACAGACCATGGATGTAGAAGAGGGTCCAGTAGACCACAGACCACGGATGTAGAAGAGGATCCAATAGACCACAGACCATGGATGTAGAAGAGGGTCCTGTAGACCACAGACCATGGATGTAGAAGAGGGTCCAGTAGACCACAGACCATGGATGTAGAAGAGGTTGTGTCCTGGTCTTTTGCCCTGCATGTTAGTAAATAACCTACAACTCCATTAAATCCTGTTGATGTCATGCTACTAGTACTACTAGCTACTGGCCGATAGCCGGTTGTTTAGGAACAGAGACGTTAATACATCCACCACAGTACAGGCTGACAGCATACAGCCCATGGGTGTATTAGAAGATAATAAAAGTGAGACATAAGCAGTGTTTCTCACACATAGACTTTACTTGGACAGGCCGCCCATATATTAATGGCCACCCCGAGCCGTGGGAATACGATACAGCGGCCCGACGGGCTAAGATCCCAGTATGGGCAATGGACTGCTGCACGAGCTGCACGGCAGGGAGGATGTTCTCACTGAAGCGTACTGGTCGCTGCGTCACCTTTGTTAGACTGACAGGCTTCTAGTGACACATTACACATGCACGAGGTTCATTCATCCTGACCACAGTGATTGTTATTAAGAAATCTTTAAGGAATTGTTTTACTGCTTAATTTTTCATTGAGCATAACAATGTCCTTGTCTCTGATCTTTCCCCGAGACAGTGTGATACTCCTGCACAGCCGACTTTCATTTTCACTTTTATTTGTAAACAAACCACACATGTGACGTCGCCCGTCATCATGTCAGAGTCGTGTCCAGCCGGTGGCTTCTTCTCTGAATCAGCAGCTGGTTACTGTTGTCAGAAAACCGACCGCAAATAACCAACGCAACATGTAGCCGGCGCAAAATTGATGCAACACAACAGATAAACATTGGACACTGCCAGTGCCGATGGCAGTCAACGAGGCGAATATCGGCTGATACCGATGTTCTGCCAATAAATCGGTACATCCCTAATCAATAATGCTCAAAGCAACCAGAAATGTGAAGAAGTGGATGTGAATGTGAAGAAATGTGAAGAACCTTTAAATGTGTCCTACATATGTTGTTCCTGAACTAATGTGAACTTTGAAACTGAAACTTTTAAAACCTCCTGATCAAAGTCACGTCTGAGTGTTTCTGACACGGAGGCAGGGGAACTTCTTGGACGTATGCTTCTCCGTGTTTTGTCAGGGGACTCAGCACAGACAGTCGTTTTGGCAGAGGCCTTGATAATGCTAATGAATTTGGCCCAGTTCCCCTGGTCAGCTTCCAGGAGAGTAGAAGTGTACCTGCTAAGGCCTCAGGCTAAACTCTACACTGGTGACAAACTATCCCCATCTGTCAGACCTGCTGTTCCCTACCTCATTTATCTTACATATATTTTATCAAGCAGTATTTAAAACTATAACGCATGGAGATAGAAGTCAGTTAGAGCTAAGGTAGGCACTTTATTTTTTTCATTATTGGGCAACAATTCCATAATGATATTGTAATTCAAGTGGTACCCCAGGGTAGGCAGAATTTAAAAATACAGCCCTCCTCCTGCAGCTCTCCTCTCTGCCCCTCTTGCTCACATTAAGGTGGGTTTATGGTAGCCGTAGTGAAGCCGGCGCGAAGTGCGCGCACCATAAAATTACATCATCACGGCTTTCACATCGTGCGCAAAGGCTCCACAAGTTGTCGTGCCACTTGGTCGTGAAGTCCTGGATTTTTGTGACTACGCGCCCACTGTCATTTCAACATGGTCGCCTTCGAGGGATCGCCTGTACAGACATCTCTACAACATTGAGAGACCACAGGGACATGTCACATGTCATTATATTCTTGGAAAGACATAGACAACACACTGAGGGAAGAAGAGGTTTTTTGCCGCAGGCTGTGGAAGAACATGAGAGATTGCTTTGTAAAAGCTAAAAAAGGTTTCATGGGATATGGAATATTAAAATTCCCCTTCAAGAAAAAAATGTATATATAAAAATCTGGCTTCGGGTTCCAGACTTCCCGAAGAATAAAGCACAGAAAGCTTTACGTTACATTCTTCCGGTAACGTCCGTTGACTTCTTGATTATCCACAGACTATTTTTGTTTCTACGCCCCCTGGTGTTTCGGAGCATACTGCAACGAACAACGCACTGAGCATAAACGCCTCCGTGCATGTTCTAACGCGTGAGCAGTCTGTGACGGCTGCCTCGCTGAACTATTGCGTTTCTCTCGCGTTGGTTGTCCACACTGGCAGCATTTCTGGAGCTGCTGCTGTCAGCCCTTTCTTTCTACATAGAGTTTGTCTTTCATAATGACCATTTCATTTCATTATAAATGTCATTTATATTTATTTTAGAGAGAAAAGGGTTAAGAACTGCGTGGTAATTTGTAAATAATAGTAATAATCCACAATTAAAACCCTGTACTTTATTCATTCATGGAGCCCTGCAAGTCACTGCAAATATTTCAGAATAAAAGCCTTGCGTTAACGAATGAAGGAATTCTGTCCACAGAGAAAAACGCTTGAGTGCTTTTTTTTTTTTTTTTTTTTAAATGGAAACAGGAAGTGTTGATTTAAAGATAAATCTTTACTGTTTTTCATGTCTGTGACATATTCTACAGATACAGACATCAAAACTGTAGTAATGTTGCTGGTATGATGTCAATATACAGTCAAAAGAGCATTTTCACACTCTTTGCTGTGAACCTCACGGCATGCGGTAAAAATATGCAAGACCTCAAATCTCTAGAAGAGACGCAGCCGAGCCGCGCTGCTCACGCTGGCAGTGGGGGTGCTCTAACCTGTTAACATTGACGTTGAATAAATAACAACAGGTTCCGCAGCCGCCACGCGCTGCTGACGTTCCCCGTGTGGCCCAGGCTTCAGACCACACTCCATCTGCAGAGGCCCCTGTAATTTGGAATTTAGTTGCTCAGACTCCTAACTGTCAGATTCTTTGTGAGAATTCTGCTTTTGAAGCAGACATTAGACCGAACAGCAGTGATCCTAGCTCTTTGGCTAGCAGGACAGTATTTGGCACAGGAGATTAACTAACCCTGCAGACCTTACAAACAAGCACAGCTATTTAATGAGAGCCTTTTACGATATAAAAAACAAAGGTTTGCGAGCAGTTGCTTTCCAGCAAACTCAAAGAGGACATGCTGGTGTTACAAAGATAGATCTCAGTATACGGCTGAAGAGCCCTGTAAAATCAATACTGCAGTTAATCACTATGAGCCCCTCTTTTAGCACTCTCCAACATTCTGATGACGAGGCAAACAGCACAACAGACAAGACAGCACTTCTGGGATTCTCAGACCCTATGAGGCAAATAAAAAGACCAATATTGCAAGTGTTGTACTTGACAAAACAACACAGGGGTGGAGCCCTCGGGTGGCCGGGGCAGTAATTTTACTTTAACTATCCCAGCCTGTCCCTGGGAACATTTGGCAGCGGCTACAGAGCAGCCAGACGCTTCCAGGCATTGTTTTCTGAGCATCCACCAGCTCTTTGTTTTAGCTTTTCACCCCCTCTGGCTATTATTAGTGAGCTTCAGCACTGCTGTTTGCACAGTTGTATACAGATACTAAGGAGCCTGAGGAGGTTAGGGGCAGACTGATGGGACAGCTACAAGGAAGGGAGATAAAAGTGGATGCACAGGGAAGTAGAAGAAGCAGCACACAGTAGAGGGCCTCTAAGGACAAGTTTCTCACAGGATTATAGTGCGTTGTTGAGCAGACTGCTCTGCTGCAGAGTATATATACTGTAAAGGGAGGAGGTAAGGGGAAGGGAGGAGGATGGGTAAACAAACCATGTGACTTTAACATGGGAGGCCACTGATCATTTCCTGTCCTACCGACTATCAACTTTGGTTTCTTTTCACCAGTTGTTCCCTCACCTTAACCAAGTGTTTGTTTTCAACGCACACCATAATCTTTCTCTAACTTTTGAGGATAAGTCTGGTGTTATTCTGTATTTATATATTTTTTATTTATTTATTTATTTATAAAATACTTTCTGACTTCCCTAACTTGTCAGTGGTCCTCAGCTCCAAGCCCACTGGTTCCTACTGAAGACATGAGTCTTCACAGCTCACAAATATAAAGTTTCATTTTAACGTCCTGAACTGCAGTCACCAGAGGGCTTTATCACTTCAGTGTAAACATATCTTGGCTACGGTCGAAAAGTGAAAAAAAATGATGAAATCCTAACGTCTTTTCCTAACCACTTGTCCTTGACCTCGATGGAAAACATCATGAGGTCAAGGAAAGATGAGAAGGAGAATTCAGAGGGACTTAAGAAAAGACAGAGAATCCGACTGCTCTTTCACTATAAGCTCCGTCATTATGATGTGACGGCGGTGGATGTTAGTGACGTGAGTCTGCCATGGTGAAACTACAATGTTCTGAAGAACATAAAAGGCTCTGCTTTCTCCCATGCGTTCTTAAATATTCCCTTCAGTGTCAGGCTACTTCACCCGCAGTGTGTGAAAGAGAGATACCACAGGTCCTCCTGCTGCTGGAACACTCTATCAACATATAATAAAGGATTATCTGACCTAACGTGGACAACCGGTGAAAATTGCAACCTTCCGAAGCAAAAAGGACTTTTCAACCTCAGCCGTGGTTTTGGGCCACTCGCTGAAACAACAGTCCCATAAAAATAGTACCTCCTCATACCAACCAGGTAAGGTTTTGAGCATGAATGACTTTCCCCACTGATGTCTGTCCTCCATTTCCTCCGACTGTACAGAAGTGAAGCCAAAATATTCCAGATATGGGAGCTGCCATACATCTGTATGCATCCATGCATGTAACTAACTTGATTTCTTCCCTGGAGTCTTTGTGCTTTCTTGTCTCGCAGGTATCCATGGATCGGGGTTACACCTGGATTGTGGTTGCGTCGGCTGCCGCGTCTGCTGACTGTGACGGAAGACTTTGACCAATCACAGGTCATTTCAGAGAGAGTGAGTGTTCCTATTGGCTGTGCTCCGGCTGGTGGGGGGTGCTTGGTGTTTCCTCAACTGATCTCAAATTGGCTGCCGGGTCACAAACCTTCTCATTTTACAGCTAAACAGAACACTACAAGATGATTCTGAGAACATTTGAGGAGAGCAATAAACATTACAGTAACAGAATATTGATTCATATTTGATCAGCGCTGACTAGTTTGACCATTTGGTCGGAGTTCGCGAGTGATTGACAGCTGCTCAGAGACGGCAGACTTCAGATCAGCTCTGATCGGTTGTTTTCCTCCTTCCTTCCATCCTGCAGATGCCATTAGGAGCACCGGAGGACACCAGAGGAACATGATTTTTTTCAGATTACCGGTCTCATGCTGTCACTACTGTCAACATATAATTACTTTTTTATAAAAATAGCTTTTTTAATCATATTTGCTCAATTTCTACCCACTGCAGCTTTAAAAGGTCTTGTCTTGCCACTGTCGCATAACAATTCATGCTCATGAGGGATCTCTTGTTGGGTCTCTAAATTATAGAGTAGGCATCTCAAGATAACTACTGTTATGACTTGACGCCATATAAAAATAAATTGAACTGTATTTCCATCTTGAGATTTTGACGTCTTTTGGAGCCAGAGCCTGCGCAGTAGTGATCAGGCGGTGAAGCCGTGGTATCTAGGTCACCAGCCCGAACCAATCAGCAGCAGCTTGTCAGCGAAAGAGACTCACAGCTGCCAATCATGACGTCCCACCCCCTTTTTATAGCATCAAATAACTCATTAAAACTGAATTTATCAGAAAAAATGAACATGTTTGAACATACATCAACGTTATAAGAACTACCTAAAATGACAGAAACCATCTTCGGGAAAAGTTTATTTGACGTGTACTCTGACTTAATTTTTGGCCCATGTCCCATCCACTAACATGGAGGATTTATGACCTATACTGCAGCCAGCCACCAGGGGGCGATGGAGATTCGAGAATCGAGCTTCACTTTTGAGGAGCTGTCATGTCGTCCATCTTTATATACAGTCCTTGGTTGAAGTTCAAGAGGTTTTCACATGCACCGCAAATACAAAAGGATGGATGTGGACAAACAGAGGCACAAACTGCAGTGACACATTTTCCCATTTTGCCTCCGGTGGCCTACATTAGGTCTCAGTGGTAGACCGTCAATATCTCTCATCCTTATTCTCTTCCTGTGTTTCGGCAGGGGCAGAACTGCTGAGCTATGGCCGCTGCGTCCACAGGGGCTGACGGGCAAGGCAGCAGTAATGAGCAGCACAGCCTCTCTTCTCTCTGCGCCAAATTACCCCGCCGAGGCCGGGAGAGGGGGACGGACGGGAGGAGGAAGACACCCCCAGGCACAGTCATGCTTGTTGAACCACTCAATCACCTCACATTAACATCTTCAAACTCGGCGATGGCTTCTGGAGAGCTCCACACAAATGGTCCTCCTCGGCAATTAAAGGCATGCTTTTGTGGAGAGTTGACAAACTGAGGCTTCCTCACTGAATTATTTCTTTCTTTGACTACTACTTGCTGTCTATTTGCTCTAATTCCCGTCCAGTAATCTAATTCCACTCACTCCACAACTGTATTTTATCTATGTATTAATTGTCTGGTATGAACTAGATTAATTTGTTTTTCATCTTAGTGTGTCCAAAGTTAAAGTTAAAAAGTTAAAAACTTTAACCTGATGGTTTTGTGGGATGATAAGTCAGGAGATCAGCGGTTTATTTCAGTCTAAAGTTGGACACACAGTCTTCTAATATCTAAGTGAAATCTACCCAGTGAATGAAATGTGTTTTGAAAGGACCACCGGTTGCTTCAAACTATTCCATTTTCTGAAGGTTCGTACAATTTCACAATAACACTGGCTATGAAGCGGATGGATGAATGGTGCTATTTCCCGATAAGCCCTCTCACCTGTATTTTGTTTTCTGGTATCACTTTGTACTGCAACAGTTTAGAAGTGAGCCCTCTGAGACTACAGCCTGCACAGGATCAGACATTTGAAAAAGGATTACTCCAATGTTGAAAAATGTTCAAGGAGGATTCTCATACATCTCTCTCACCGCTTCTCTCTTTACAAGATACAATAAATGCCTTTTAATAGTCTTCTCCTGCGTTGGAGCAGGAAAAGGTCAGGAGTAAAATTCTGCCTGACACCGGAGGTTTTTTGTGGGGTAATTTAAAGACATGTCAAGAAAGACCTTTTGCCTGGTGAGCGGAGAAAACGTTCCATATTTATGACGCCTCCGTCTGAAGGGTATTAGAGGAGTAAGTGAGAGGGTGCTCTCTGAGTTGTAAAAGGAAGAGATGTGCTTATACCTCGGTGGCTCGGGGAAACGGCTCAGGATCACGAAGCCGGAGAGGATCCTGAATCACAGACTGAAGGGAGCTCAGTGTGCAAGACAAGTTGAACATGTGGATAAACAAGAGCGAGATCTATATCAATACAGCATCATGAACCCTTGATAAGAGCAAAAAAAAGCTTCTCCGCTAGCTGTCAGTGAATTTCAGACTGACTCTGAGGACTTGAGTGTTGGAGCTTTGACATGTTAGTGAGCTCTGTTGTCTTAAAGGAGAAACTGCGCTAAAGCTTTGGGAATCAGTAGTTTCTGTAGCTGTCTGTGCTCGATCAGCCTTAAATTATGGATCAGTAAAACATCCACCATGCTTTGCTTTCTGGGGAAGCTTCACATTCACATTCTGTTTGAGGCATTTAGGTGGACAGGCTCGTGTTCTCAAGTCCAGACCGACCTTCCAAAAGCAAAAAATGAAACATGATACCTGTTCAGTGGAGCCTTTAAGGACGTTCTGTGTCAGTGATGGTTGCTCTTTTGTCCCAGCGGGGGGTTACATCGCAATATATTCTTTTCAGTAAAAAGCTTGTAGAATATAACATTCAACATGTTGCTCTTTTCCAATCTGAATTTTAAGATTTATTGAAGAACTTTTAATAAATGTTAATGTTAATTTTAATAAAGCCACACTGCCCGCGTGAAACTTGCAACAACAGACAGTGAAGGTGATCTATTACTACAGTTTGTCTAGACATCTGTAAAATATGTTACGGAGATGAAAAAAGTAAAGAATTATTTTTAAATCAACATTTCCTGCTTCCATTTCAAAATAAAAGCCCTCAAGCGTTTTTTTTCTATGGACAGAATTCCTTCATTTGTTAACACAAGGCTTTTATTCTGAAATATGTGCAAGACAGTGATGTGGAACATGCAGTGACTTGGGAGTGCTCCATGAATTAATAAAGTTTGGGGTTTAAACCAACACTTCCGGCTTTCATTTCAAAATAAAAGCCCTCAAGCGTTTTTTTCTTTGGACAGAATTCCTTCATGTTAACACAAGACTTTTATTCTGAAATATGTGCCGGACAGTGTTCTAGAACATGCAGTGACTTGGGAGAGCTCCATGAATGAATATAGTACCGTGTTTTAATTGTGGATTATTACTATTATTTACAAATTACCACACGTTTCTTAACCTTTCTCTGTCTAAAATTAATATAAATGATATTTATAATGAAATGAAATGGCCATTATGAAAGGCAAACTCTATGTAGAAAGAAAGTGTTGGTAGCAGAAGCTGCAGCAGCTGACACATAGCTGGTGTGAACTCCAGACGCATGAATCACACAGCCTGTGCATGTGAGTTTTCAAAATAATGGTCATTTAAAAAAAAAAAAAAAAAGATCATTACACTCAAAGACAAATCACATGGCACATACTGCCTATTAATAACAAATTTATTACAAAAGCAAAACATGTTTGCTGTGTGTGGCACTTTATTGTCCCAAATAGTGCATCTTGCAGTATTTTTATCTGCAGGTGACAGATAGCAGCTAAATATGCAGGGGCTGTTTTGGTACTAACGTTATACAAAAGTAGTGAAAATGTTTGGAAGTGATGCAGCCACCCACGTTTGTATTTTAATAATTTTTATTGTCGATATTTTTTTTTTTTTTAAAGTAATAAATACCACATGAGTAGCTTGTGAGTATTGATCCGCCCATCCCTATTCCATCATAAAAGTAGTGAACCTGAATGACCCTCACTGTTTGAAATGGACCTGTCCTTGTTGACCTCTCACATCTGAGAGAACCTTGGGAGCCAATTTCAAACCGTCTGCTCAAGAAATCAAGATTGAACACTTATTTAGCTACTCCAGATCGGCCCCTGTGGGCTCTTAAATCTAGCGGACTGATTAGAGTCTCTCGTTGTTTCATGCATGCTTAATAGTTCTGTCGTCAATAAACGTCCACAGACTTGAGTTATAGGATCTGCTCAGAGAAACGCCAGCTTTCTTTCTCACTGCTCATCTTTAAGAGCAGTTTGGTTTCTTTCAGCTGCGTCAGGCAGTTTTGCTCTTTTGCAGCACCAAGTGGAGCCTGAGATACGTGTGTTTCTGAAGATCAAATCACGTTAAAAAGTAGGGGCACAGTAGTTTGAACATTAAAAACCAAACCTGAACAAACACAGCTGTGTGCAGGTTTGGATTTGACTGCTGTGTCAAGAGGCTCAGTTGAACCGCTGCCTGATCACTGATTACTGAATAGCCTCAGATGACTGAACACTCATGCATATCTGACTCAACAGAAGACAACGCATTCAGACCTAATACAGCTAAAAACAATGACAACAAAGCTGAACTACTATATATACATACAAATAAGTGAAACAAGTATAAGTTCAAAGTAATTAAATTATCTATAAATGCATATATAAATAAAGCAGCAACGACCAGATGTGAAAGCAGGTTTAAACCTCATCTTGTGTTTGGAGCCCAGGAGACACTAGCTCCTCTTTAAAAGCTAAAAAAAATAAAAAAAAAAAACCTTAACATTATTTAATCAGCTTGATACTTCATGACTTTTATTACTTTATGATCATTTTGATCCTCATTTTGAACCGATGACATGTTTCAGAAGTTCACTCAAAAACTTATGCAAAACATTTGAGCATTGTGATGAAGGTAACACAGTTTATAGTCTAAGTATATAGTATATAAGTCTAATGCAGTGAGGGCCAAAGAGACAATGTACGACGGAGTATTAGGGCCACATTGAGGGAAAAAAAATCGGAGATTTCCAGAATAAAGTAATAACTTTACGAGAAAAACGTTGTAGTATAATGAGAATAAAGTGATAATATTACGAGAAAAAAGTCATAACTTTACAAGTAAAAAAAGTCATAATATTATGAGAATAAAATCATAACTTTACGAGGAAAAAAGAAAACACGTAAAATTACTACTTTATAATATTATGCCTTTATTATCATAATATTACGACTTTATTCTACTTTATATACTCGAAATCTCAGATTTATTTTTTTTCCTCAATGTGGCCCTAATACTCCGTCGTACCGTCGTACCATAGACCTACAGCAATGATAAATAAAAATGAAAATGTAAACAAAAAAACAGTTATTCATTTCCACTAATTTTTTTTAAAAATCCACTGGGAGCCACTGGAGAGGAGCTAAAGAGCCGCAGGTTGTTGACCTCTGTGTTAGACTTTCATTGCAATTTGTTCATGAGCGTCTAACTGACTCCAAACATGAGCAATGTCCCATATATACCAGTCACAGGCTACGTTACATATAAAACATGAAATATTTCCTCATTTGGTGTAATAACACTTTACGGTCATTTTTTGTGTCAACTTCAACAAATCCAGTTTGTGGCAAAGGGAATACTCAATACTGATCTACATATTGGGTTATAATAAGGTCTGAATTTTACTGTTGCTTTTGCCGTTATCTTTGTACATAAAGTAGTAGATTCCAAACAATGAAATATACAACTCCAGTCTCACGGTAGTTTGTGAAATAGTCACAAAATTTGATCCATTTGATTCGCGTACAAAGACACGAATTTCCCCTTTTTTTTCGTGACACTCGACTTTCAACAACGTATTTTTTTTTAACTTAAGTACGGAAGTTACGTGACAAAAACTACTTATATAGCTTTAGGAAATTGTGGTATGGGTTAAAAGGAATGAGTCCTTACCCCAAGTGAAGGAGTTCAAGTACCTCAGGGTCTTGTTCACGAGTGAGGTGACAATGGAACGTGAGATTGGTCAGATAATCGGAGCAGTGGGGGGGTGGTGGTATTGCATTCGCTTTACCACACCATTGTGACGAAAAGAGAGCTGAGCCAGAAGGCAAAGCTCTCGATCTACCGGTCAGTCTTCGTTCCTACTCTCACCTATGGTCATGAGGGCTGGGTCATGACCGAAAGAACTAGATCGCGGGTACAAGCGGCCGAAATGGGTGTCCTCAGGAGGGTGGCTGGCGTCTCCCTTAGAGATAGGGTGAGAAGCTCAGTCATCCGTGAGGGACTCGGAGTAGAGCCGCTACTCCTTTGCGTTGAAAGGAGCCAGCTGAGGTGATTCGGGCATCTAGTAAAGATGCCCCCCCTCCCCCCGGGCGCCTCCCTAGGGAGGTGATCCAGGCACAACCAGCTGGGAGGAGGCCACAGGGAAGACCCAGGACTAGGTGGAGAGATTATATCTCCACACTGGCCTGGGAACGCCTCAGGATCCCCCAGTCAGAGCTGGTTAATGTGGCCCGGGAAAGGGAAGTTTGGGGTACCTTGCTGGAGCTGTTGCCCCGCGACCCGACCCTGTATAAGCGATTAAAGATGAGATGAGATGGATTGGGTTAAAATAACTCTGGAAGTGCCGTAACTTAAGTGCGGAAGTTATGTGACAAATAAATCAAGTTTGACTTGTGGTTTCACACGGGACACAAACACCGGTCTCCTGGTGAAAGTTCTGTGTTTTTTTGACACACTCATCCACCCCGACCTCCTCCCTATGCGACGTTCGCTGCTCTTTATACTTCTCGGTTCACGATTACATGGATTGTATATGAATTGGTTTAGTGCTGACCATCATGAAAAAAAAAAAAAGTGAAATTTGTGTCTATGTACACGAATCAATACATTCAATTTGGACTATTTCATGAATTGCTGTGCACCTGGGCTGAAATATCAAAACCTCAGATACAGTGACTTCTTAGCGATTTGATTATTACAAGAGGACGCAGCAGCTGAGTTCAGACTAAACCAAAAGTGTAGTTGTGGTGTAGACTTCAGCTTCTGAGGACACAGGATTGGGGTTTAAGAGACCATGTGATTTAGCTCCAGACAACACAGTGTTAACCCGTCTTAACCCTTAAACCAACAGAGTCCTTCCATATTCAAGTCCACTATTCACCTCTTCTCCTTCTCTATTTCAAAGTCATTTAAACATTCAAATATCTTGTATATATTTATAATGTTGTATATATTCATTCATTAACCTTTATTTAACCAGGTTTAGACTCATTGAGATTAAAATCTCTCTTTTTCAAGAGTGACCTGGCCAAGAATGGAGCAGTACAAACAGTTTCATACACGCACGTTAAAAAACAATAGATCAGCTCCAAGGTGCCGTACCGTAAAAGTGCAGGGAAGCCATATAATCCTATTTCAATCATTCCAATTTTCAATAGAGTCCATTTCTATAGATTTCACCATGCCTTTAAATTCATTTAGAGCGACTAGATCCTGGAGTTTAAGTTAATTTTGCAGGCTATTCCATGCAGATGGTGCAGAAAACAAAAAGGCCTTCTTTACCAACTCAGTGTGAACTCTGGGAACAGTCATAAGCATCGTGTCCTGAGACCGTAACCCATAATATCCATGTTTTCTGGTTAGAAAGACAGATAAATAACGGAGGAGTCTACCCAGAATGGCCTTATAGATAAAAAGATACCAATGGCTAAAAGCCGACGTATTGACAGAGCAGGCCAATTGACTTTGGAGTACAATACACAGTGATGAGTGAGGGCTCTACAGTTTGTAACAAACCTTAAAGCATCATGATATACAGTATCCAACATATGAAGATAATGGACTGATGCATACATGTAAAGAAGATCACCGTAGTCAAGAACAGGCAAGAACGTCGCTTCAACCAGTTTCCGTCTGACATCAAGAGAAAAACAAGACTTGTTTCTAAAATAGAAACCTAACTTCAATTTCAACTTTTTCACCAGACTCTGTATATGAGGTTTAAAAGAAAAATCAATTGAAATATCAATTAAAAATCCCAAGTATTTGTATGTGGAGACTGCCTCAATTTGTTGACCTTGAGTAGTAACAATACTCTGATTCAACTCCATCTTCCTAGAGTTAGAAAAGACCAGAAGTTTGTTTTTTTTAGCATTCAGTACAAGCACAAGTATATTAATATTATAAGATATGTATTACACATATCATTTTATCCTGTCCTGACAAACTTCTTCAGTTCTTTTTCCTCTTGATCAAATGACCCTGTTGTCTCTGTTAAAGGAACTAATACAATACAAATATATAAAAAACTATTATTATGGAATTAATATAAAAATAAGTGTGGATATTAAGAGCGATGGCTGTCTGTAAGGACCCAACTATCGCTGCAGAATGTCCTGAATTACACAGCCTGAAAGACTTTTATATTTAAGAAACATGTTGTAGGTAAGTTTAAAAACTAAAACACAGTCTTATAATCCCAAACTGTCTTTCTGACGGATGTTACCCAGCGGCTGCTTCACGATGCTGTAATGCTCTCTGACAACAGTTGCCAGTTGATGGCAAGCAGGGCTAATGTTAGCTTTAAACTGTGCTGTCGACGAGGCGGCCTGGAGTCTGTGCAGCGCTTGCCTCCCACCCCCCCCTCGCCTCCCACTGTGATGGAAGCATCCTGACAGGCCTCGGGGCGCTGCCGCAGCACCGCTGACCCCTCTGCTAAAGACGCTTTTTTGGTTGCGAGGATGTGCTGTCCACCGCCTGGCGATAGCACATCCGTTCCACCGCGCCTCGTCTTCACACATCTGAAGGAAAAAGCCATTTGATTTATGCTCGGCTCCCCTGCACTGCTCCTCCAGCTATTATTTTTAGATGTAATTTTTCTTTACTCCCAACACCGGAGCGCTACTGCCCACATATTGATTGGGCTGTTCAGCTGACCACGGAGGAGTTGCTCCAAGTAGATGAGTTGAGTTATGAAAAGATATGTGGATGGAGATGGAGATGTAGTCACAGATATCAGGCACTGCGCTCCCTGACAGCAGCTTGAGAGGAGTGAGTTGTTGTCTGAATCCTAAAAGGTCTTTCATAACAAATGCTTTTAAAACAGGTAGCTCAAGCAATCTGATTGGTGTCACAATGATGTCCAACTTGTAAGGATCATGCGTTTGAGGGATGAGCAGCACAGCTGATTATGTGGATAGTGCCCAAGTAAAATTTGCCAAAATTCTCTGCCCGTGCTAAACAGTACAACACAAGTTTCCAAACTTTTTATTCCGAGATTATTATAGCATGTCTATAGGCTGGAATCAACAGCAGCCAGACAGGCCGCCAATTCAACATGCTGAATCGGCTGATAAACTCCAATATGGGCAGACTAGAGCCGACGGTGCGGGACACACCACAAAAATTAGGCGGACAGATGCTCACCGACGGCCCCAAACTGTCCGACGGCCAACTATCAGCTTGGTGTGTCAGGGCCTAGCCTCCATTATGTGCCCACTGCCTAAAA
The DNA here is from genome assembly GCA_916701665.1 of Sebastiscus tertius. NCBI lineage: Eukaryota > Metazoa > Chordata > Actinopteri > Perciformes > Sebastidae > Sebastiscus > Sebastiscus tertius. The sequence continues at coordinate 7,452 of CAKAOH010026334.1, read as the reverse complement.
TCGCATATCTAGATTAGAAGGTTTGAACTCCGGATAGTATGCCACCCATTTCAGTATTTTAGCATGCTTCTCAAGGTGAAACCGTTTGCAGGTCTTAAACCTACCGGGCTTAAAGGGCTACCGTAATTCATTGGTTTGCTTTATTCACATAAGAATCCTGATGTTGGTAATAACCTGCTATATATACTGTGCCGGTAAATCACTCTCCATTTGGTTGAATAATCCAGATTGCACCAGCACATCAGTGGTTTCAGCTGGGCGGCAGTGAAGTAGTCCTCAATGCACGGAAGGGAGAGTCCATCCTTATCTTTACTTAGTTGTAGAGTCCTATATTTAATCCGGGGCTTCTTACTGTTCCACACAAATCTTGAGATCATGCTATTCAATCCATTGAAATCTTTAGGGGGGAGTTGCAACAGGAAGTGACTGAAATAGGGTACAGCAACTGGTGGAGTACATACATTTTTATAGACTCAAGCATGTCTATGTAGAGCGAGGACAAGCGTGAGCAACAGGGCGCTGACTTTCGTTGACTTAACGGCCACAGGTGTCGCTGTTAACAAGACATTTCTGATTCTTACAAACAGTCCCTTTAACTAAACCCTGTGAGTTACAAAATCATCTTTGATTTGCCCTGAGGGGATATTGTTGGAGATAAACTGTGAATGTCTCACTGATACATTCAGTATTACATTTTTGCTGTTGCAAATGACTTCTATTATAAACAGGGTTGAATCAGTTACCATGCTACTGTTATTACGATAGGCAACACTTGACCAATCAGATACGACTATGTAAATTAGCGAGAGACACCACTATGGACAAGAGTAGAAAGTGTTATTACACAGATGTTGTAATATTGGTCTCTCTCCACAGTAATGTTCTCTGTGGCATTTCCCCAGATATACCTGAGAGAACTGTGAGTCTTTGTATTCTAAAAATACTGACATATTCTATACAGGCAGTGGTGATAACTGTGGAAGAGAAAAGGACATTTGGCACAGAACATCCTATTCTCAGGATATTTTATAATCCTCTCTGTGACTTTCCCAGGAGCAGCAGAGTGTAAAATCAAAGGTTGGATCAAAAGTTTGGGAGTATTAAATCCTTAATAAAAAAAAAAAAGGGAAAGAAGAGACAAAATCTTTTTTTTTTCTAATTTCTTAAACCTTGTTTTTGAAGCTTTAAACTTTACATAATATTTTTGGGAAAATGTCGGTTGGTATAAAAGTCACAAAAAGTAATAGTGAGTCATGAGATTCCTTGTTACCTCCACCAAGGCCAAAGGCCTAGGAAGGAGGTTATGTTTTCACCAGCGTTGGTTTGTTGGATTGTTGGCTGGTTTATTGGTTTGTTGGTCTGTTGGTTGGTTGGTTGGTTGGTTAGTTGGTTGGTTGGTTGGTTGGTTGGTTGGTTGGTTTGTTAGTTGGTTAGGTGGTTTGTTTTTTGGTTGGTTTGTTTGTTGGTTTGTTGGTTTGTCCGTTTGGAGGATTACTCCAAAAGTCCGTGATGATTTTGAATTCAATTTTTTGGAGGGGTGGGGTGTGGCACAATGAACAATCCATTCGATTTTGGTGGTGATCCAGATCGTGATCCGGCTTCGGTCAGCCTGTGCATTAACACCACAGGCCACCACAGGGGGGCAGTGACGTACATGAAACCTGCCTTGGCAGAGGTCTGCACTCGCCGAGTGCACTTCTAGTTTTGTTTTTGTTTCCAGACATTTTATTGTATTTTTTTGTTAATGGACTTAGTGTCAGTCTTGTCTTCGTCTCTTCAGCCAGAGTTGCACCGGCGTGATTTATGCATATTTTTGTCGGCCAACCAAGAAGTTAGCATCTCCTTTGGTTCCCTTGACAAAAAGCCAATGGGGATTGTTCCATTGGGTTTTGGATTATTGCAGATAATAAGCTCTGTGGCAAACACACATTTATGATACTTACACTTTTTTTTTTTTTTGAACTTAGTTTTTATTGCAGTTTCAGCAACTTATACAATCATAATGACAATCTATACCACTGTATTTTCATTTTTATAGCTGTCTCAGTTTTTGTACAAAATCTTACAGCTTAAGACAAGGGGGAGAGAAAAAAAAAACAAAATAAAAAAAAAAAAAGACTTAGGATTAAAATGTAATTTCAATTGGATTCAAAGAGAAAAGGGAGGACACAGACCCAGACAATCCAAAAAATTAAAATATAATAAAGTAAAATTGAGTAAATAAATACATTTAGATATTGATAAATGCGGTAAGGGGTCGGAGGTAAGGGAGGGGAGGTGAGTTGTATGGGTGTGTGCTGTATGGATGCGTGCACATGCCCAGAGAAGTGACCTGGGTCGGGAAGGCCAAGATACAAGCATGATCAAGGATATACAAGTACACTCAGAACATCGATCACTGCATTAGTACAATCATGGCAGGGCTCCACCTTTTAACAAATGTGTCTTTTTGGAGTCTTAGGGAATAGGTTATTTGTTCCATGTGGTAGATTTCCCATACCTTCTCGATCCATAAATTATATGTTGGGGGCTCAGGTTTTAGCCACTTAATTGTGATACATTTAATTGCTGCTGTAAGCAATATTTGTAAGAGATATTTTTTGGCTCTTCCAGCAGTGCCATTTTTGGATCTTTGGTGAAATTTTGGTCGAATACATCTTCGAGTGCCCGAAATACCTCTTCCCAAAATGTTTTTAATTTGGGGCATGCCCAAAGTATATGATTATGGTTGCCAATATGTGTACCACAATTTCTCCAACATTTATTCGAGTGTGTAGGGCCCATTTTAGCCACTATTTCTGGTGTACGAAAGAATCTTGAAATCACTTTCCATTTGAATTCCCTCCAGCTATTAGAGTTGGTCACTAGATGTGCTTCGGTGCATATTTCTTCCCATGTGTCCTGTGGTATGTCTGTATTCATTTCAATTTCCCATCTCCCTTTTATTTGAAGCGTATTGTTCAAATTCATGCCTGAAAATATTTGGTAAAAACGGCCTATAATTTTCTTAACCCCATTTCCTGTTTGCAATTTCATCAGAAACTCTTCAATTGGAGTGTCGGTGAGCTTTTTTAGATTTTTCAGTGTGTCCCGCACCGTGAGCTCTAGTCTGCCTGTGTCAGAGGATTTCCGGTTGATTCGGTGAGAAAAATCACTCTGATTGGTTGTTCAGCTTAAACGAATCCGTGCATGAGAAGAGAAACAAAAGTGAGGAATGCAAGCCAACGAGTGAAGTCACGAGGAAAAACACAGAAGGCTCTTCTCATTGGGGTGAAAATGGTCGGCAAACGCTGCTTTGTCTCATCTACGTATCATAACAACGGCTTGTATATCTGCAGTTCTCTGTCTTCTGGTTTCCCTTTTTTTAATGACGAATACAGACTACCATGACCTGCTGGTGTGGAGAGTTATTTCATCTCATGCAGGCTCAGAACGTAATTGATAGTTGGCCGTCGGTTGTAGTCTTTGCGGTGTGTTCAAGTGCAGCTTTTCGGCCAAGACAAAGGCAACGCAAAGTGACCTAACGGTCGACCTTCATCGCTGTTAGTTGTTTGATGTCGGCTTGATGTGTGTGGGCCTTTAGAATGAACCCTTCATATCTACATAGGGAGCGGGTCCTCTTCACTGACTCCGTCATGTTTCTACAGTAGCCCAGAACGGACAAACCAAACACTGTCTCTAGAGAGAGACTTTAACATTTTTACGTTACCTGAAGGCCACCGTAGTTCTCCGACACGCTTGTGAAACTGCGGTAATGTGAGCTGCAGAGTGCAAAACCTTAAGTGGAGGGGTATTCAGTTGGTTGCAATCTGCAACCACACCACTAGATGCCGCCAAATCCTACACACTGTACCTTTGACACAGACATAGCCTTAATGCCACTTCACCTCACCATATATACTAAATATTTGCCCCTACAGTATTTAACTAAGGATTATTAGTTACTTTATTTGTTCATATAAACATCATAATGACTGAAAATAAAACTGTTCTGAGCTCAATGGCCCTTTTTTTTTCTAAATACCTCACTCACACAGTCACTCATGAGCCGTTCCTGGAAGAACAGCTGCACTCTGTCAGATGCTGTGGAGGTTTCAGCAATGTGCATGCTTTGGCAAACAACGCTGCTTTAGAAGCCTCTTAGAAGGGATCTCCAAACCCACAGAGATGTGCCAGTTCAATTAACTTGGCTATAAACATTATAGGCGAAGATTAGCGGGATAGATGAGAAGCAGTGAAATTTAGATGGAGTTCCATGAAAGCCATATGCTCTCTTTGTGTTCTGACTGTAGTATTACAGTATCCCCCACTGAGGAACATCAGAGAATCATTTCAACAACAAGCTGCAAAAAAGTGAACTTGTAAATGCATGTACTTCTGCATTTTGACAAGTGGTGTCAGTGTTTTCCTTTTGCTCTTGGCCAAACTAAACTTTTTTAGAGTTGATTATGCATTTGGGGTTTGTTCCCACTGATAGAAAGTAGTAACACTTCATTTTACATAATAATAATTATATTCCGCTATTTCCCAATAGCTGGTCATTTATTTAAGGAAAAGAATACAAAGTTAATTGATATGCTTTATTTCCATGTCTGCTGGTAAATACATAATAATTAGCTAATAACTTATTTGAAATTTCTTTAAAAACTCCCTGAATCATTACATTAGCTACCAGGTTACATTTGAGTAGACAATAAGTCACACAATGGTGAGATATGTGCCTGATCAGAAGTGTCTTCTATTAGTTTTGGCCCTATTTTAACGATTATATGCTATTTTAGCATATAATTATTAAATCACGTTTATAATAAAGTCATTTTTTATACATTTTGAGGTAAATATTGGTGTAAATTAGCAGTAATTCCAAAGAAATTTCAAATGTTACTTGCTAATTATCACCTAATTACCACGACATTTGCGGAGCTGTAAAATGAAGTGTTACCTAGAAAGTTTATGGATTCTAGGAATGACAAACAAAAAACAAATACTGCAAATAAAATATGTGTACGCTTTAAAACTACAATGTGAACAGAGTCACAAGTTTTAACTAAGTCCCTCTTATGAAAACTTGCATCATAAAACAAGGAATTTAGTCGCGGATGGAGAGGATTAACTGTTCATTAAAGTTGAGAAGCGATGGCTCCTGTAACAGGAGTCCTTCGGCCATCTGTCTGAGGCCAGTGTGAACCACAGATGGCATTCAGCCTTCTGCATGGGGTCTCAGTACTGGGAGTTGGAAGCTCACTTCCTATTTACTATCAACCATATGCTAGCTACAGTTACATTAAGTCAAAAAGAAATGCATAAAAACACCTAAATCAAGGCTTATTATTTCTCAAACATTTAGAAGTTATTACACTTCTGTGCAGTCTTGTTGCACTATGATTGGTGGATACTGCCCCCTATGGTTTTGACACTCACAACACATGCTGCCACACTTGTTGAATTACAACACTCCTACTTCTTGAGCTGATCTGTTCCGTAAAGGAGTCATCTGTGCCTTTTAGGACTACACAAACGTCTGCATTTGTTTGCTTGCTTTCTAGACTGTTGAAGGTTTTTTTTTATTGGTAAAAACAACTTGTCACCCCCACACTGGAGCTTGCATAGTGGAGGAGACAAATCCTCTTCTGCGCCCTTTAACACAAAAGGCAGACAGTCTAAAACCGAGGAGGACAATCTGACAGTCTGGGGGAGATTAGTGGCACACAACAGATGTTACTCCTTGATTAACAATAGTGTGTGCCAGGGGTGAGCTTCAGCCTCCCCACCCTTCTGAGGCCCAGCGTGTTAACTTCAGGCCCCACAAAATAAATTAACTTACAGCATGTGATATGATAGGGCAGGAATAATAAAATATATTTACAAGTGCAGCTTCTCGCAATGTTACAATAACATCCAGTTGCTTTACTTTTGTGCGGTACTTCACACATTCTTTGCGTCCTGCTGTCAGTTGCTCACAGTGTACACACAGTGTTTAAACATATAGAAAGGTACACAAATACAAAGCTATTGCATGTGTACGAGCTGTATTGGAAATGGAGGGGGTTGCAAGATGATCATAGAAAAGTGAAATACTGGTTTTACCTATTCAGGCCCGCTAAAAGCATTCAGGGCAGGAACAGACGACAGCGAACAGTCTGGACTGCAGAGAAACTCATTGGTGCCAGCCTGCCGTCCATCCAGGACTTACACACCTCTAGCTTCTACTGTATGCCAAAACAACAAGACACAAGAACAGTTTCTTCCCTCAGGCCATCACTGTGATGAACACTAAATCAGTCATACACTGTCAATAACACCACGTATCCACTGCTGCTCTTATAGACTATAATTATTGTCTTTAAAGCTTCACTAGGCAGATATTTTTTTGGCATACATTGGGCAAACATTCCATAATAACCTTTCAGCATATTATAATTCAAGTGTCCTGAGAGAAAACTAGACTTCTGCACCTCCTCATGGCTCTGTTTTCAGGTTTCAGAAAATCTAGTCTGTGACGGGAGACTTTGGCCAATCACAGGTCATTCAGAGAGAGGGAGCGTTCCTATTGGCTGTGCTCCGGCTGGTGGGCGGTGCTTGGTATTTCCTAAACTTATCTCAACAACAACTCATTTTACAGCTAAACAGTACACAGCAAGATGTTTCTGAAAACATTTGAAGCGAGAAATAGGCATTACAGTAACAGAATATTGATTCATATTTGATCAGCGCTGCCTAGTTTGACCGTTTGATCGGAGTTCGCGAGTGATTGACAGCTGCTCAGAGACGGCAGGCTCCAGCTCGGCTCTGATTGGTTGTTTTCTTCCTGTCTGTGAAAAGTTACAGATGCCATTAGGAGCACCGGAGGACACCAGAGGCACATGATTTTTTACTTACTACTGTCAGAATATAGTGAACATTTTACAAAAATAACTATTTTTGCTCCATTTCTACCCACTGCAGCTTTAAGTTATATTAATATTATGTGCAGGTGACCATATGCACACTTGTTGCACAATATCTATGTATATATAAACTAAACCTGGATGGTTTAATAATAGCATATTGCATGATAAAGCCAGAGAAGTACATCTGTTTGTAATAAATGTATGATAGGCCTACCTAACCCTTATTATACTAGAACTAATTTTGAGAGGGGGGAACTAGCAGTGTATGTATGTATTAATGTTTATATTAATATATTTATGTGCAGGTGACCATATTCACACTTGTTGCACAATATGTATGTATATATAAACTAAACCAGGACAGTTAAATAATAGCATATATGCATGATAAAGCCAGAGGAGTACATCTGTTTGTAATAAATGTATAATAGGCCTAACCCTTATTATACTGGAACAAATTTTGAGAGGGGGGAACTAGCAATATATATATATATATGTGTATATATATATATACATATACATATATATATATACATATACATATATACATATATATATATAC